>JAOQGN010261293.1:0-10328 GCA_027564295.1 Himantozoum antarcticum | reverse complement strand
TTGAATTTTAATGAGGGTGATTTACCGAAACCGAAAATGGCGCACGCTGCGCTGACTCGTAGCGAAAGAGTTAATTTCTCATTCAGTTTGTTCAACAGTTGAGCTAAGCTCTCTGGTGTATTTTGTTTGTGGATAGCCTTTCAATGGTTTACCTTAGCTATTCTCCAACACTGTAATTGTTGTTTATGCTGTTAGCATGGCAGACAATGGAATGAGGTCTCTAATAATCACTGGCAGTTGAAATAAAATAGACATTGAAAGTGGTTATTTTGTATTTTCAAAGAATGTATTATAGCATACACAGAGATGTTGTGATATTTGTAGCTAATGGATGTATCTCAGTCTCTGCGTGATAGTCGCCCTGCACAGGTTGATAGTATCTACTTTCTTAATAAATTTAATCACTTTATGCTTACAGTTCAAAAGTTGGACTTGCAGAAAGTATCGATAGATGAAGATATTGACTGCTCTAATGTGCGAGGGCAAATTGTGATTAGCCTGGCTGGTAGAGATCGCGGTGGATGTGGGCCTAATGTTACTGATGTCTCCTTGCTCTCTGACAGAGGCGATGAATGCTCACAGTCCTCTCCAGAGATTATCCCTAGAAGAGAGAATGGATGTGCCAGCACTCTACCTCGTGGGTAAGTGCTGGCATGGTGCTAAAGCTATATAAAAATGTACTATAGGGAGATATTGGAATTATATTATTATTTGCTAGGTGTTTGCTACCATATCCACTCAGCAATTCTTTTAAATTCACGTGAGGTAGATAACTCTCTGCTATGATTGGTCGTGATATGATGACTATGACTGTTGGTTAGGTTATCTCTTTACAATGGCCATCAATAGGACAAATAAATTACTTGACACAAATGACTGGGTTTAACCACACGTAAGCATGGATTATTCCAGAGTATGGTGGTAAGGAACTGGGTTGGAAGAGTCAAAAATGGCTGCTAGGATTCCCAGTGGTGACTCATGCTCAGTACATTACTCATCATTTACCTGTCACATTACCATTGCCAAGTCTGTACAATATTACTAGTCATTCCTGGCACCATGGCTGATGAATGTATGACTGGGAGATTCAAATGTCAGTAGAATCTTCATTAAATTACATTATTATACTTGGACAAACAAGATAGACAGTGCTATTTAGGCTTGCTGGCAGCCATGTAGTGAAATAAGTGTAGATCTAGCATATTACAAACACTACAATGCAGAATCCGGGCCTATAATACATGTATATCAGCAGCCAACTATTAGTGATACTGAACTAGGGTTGTTGGAAAGAGTCTGAGGATGAATCGGAAATGAACAAATTTGTCGTTAGCCTTTTGAGTTGTAACTTGAATAAGTGTTTGTTTTCTCAATACGGGCATGCGAAATGGAGCTGGTGGGAAGCATCATACAGTGGAAAAGCTAGAGATAGAAGCTGGAGAACTTGGTACATGGTGATATCATCACCTTGATGCCAGTCACCACCGCAGGCATGAGGTTTGACGTATGTTGTACAAGGGCCACTATGAAACTATATTTGCTGGTACTCATACCAGTGTGCTACCTACCGCAACTGAATCACCTATCGGAAACCAACAGTTGCTGATCCAGCAGAAATTGTGTGAACTTCTGAACGTCTGACCTTATTCGTCTGAACAACAATATGAGCATATCAAAACTACAAAACAAACAAAAACGAGTCTTACGTCGGCTGAGCAGATGTATTTTATGGTCCTTGTGCAAAGTTGCAATTCCGAAAATATGGTGGTAAAATCAATCACACTGCAACATAATTTACAGAATTATGCATGCAGATGTTTATTCATAATTAACTACAAAAAGCAGACAGATACTAACCACTTTCTACATCAATATTAATTAACAGACTAATTTCACACTGGGCTGGGCTCTAAGCTAACGGTAACCCTAACACTGACCCTCGATTAACTGGTGGACGCGTATGTGGAACCGTGAAGCGATATTATGTGGTTTGCACTTGGAACTTGGTTATCTTATTATAATAGGTGTAAATCATACAAGAAGTGCAACTCGAATTTTCAGTATTGAAATATCTGCAGTGTTTCTGTTTTGGATGGTCAATTATAACATAATTATGGTGTCGAAGTTCATTGAGATGTATCAGATCTTGATTCTAATGGGAATCGTCACATCCCTGCTGTTAGCCACAGGCTATGCAATGCTTTTCATTATTAATAGAAGTGGCACCTTTTACTACTAATATACTGCTCACTGCCAGTGATAGCCAAGTTGACTTCTAATATAGCACTTGTATTGATTGGGACTAAATCAAATCAGTAATCACAGCGTAAATCACAAAAATACAATGTTGCTTGCATGCTGTATATCAGCCCCAGTCAGACCAATTGTAATTACCAACACAGGCCTACTCCTCACTCGTGTGATTGAGCGCGACTATTGATGCCTCGTACAAGAACGTTATAGTGGGTAGAATACAGGCCATACTTCAATAACTTGAGATCAACAGTGGAGCAACCTTATCTAATTTAATCTGTGCAGCCTCACTAGACCTTTCATTGGGACTTTGTTATATTAGAGTCTTATCAACACATACTGTGAGTGTGAACTACAAGCAAACAATGCATCGCATCATATATTAAGTTCTGTTTGAGATATCCTATTGTTGTGGTGAGCAAATTGTTGTTGAGATTTGAAAGTAAAAGTACAGCACAGTGTAGTAGGATCATTAGATGTAAGATCTGGTTGTTTAGGTAGAGGTTAGATATTATATAGTCTAGGCCACTAGTAGACTTAGAACAATAAGCAGGGGACTGGTATGTTAGTATGCAAGTTAAACATCGCCTATAATTACCTGATTAATTTCATTCCACATGAAAATGTAAGATTAATTGCATACCACTAGCCGCACCACTAGCCGCACCACTAGCCGCACCACTAGCCGCACCACTACTAGCCCGGCACTGCTCATTGATCCTTGGGACAGTAACTCCTCAACATAATTCTTATTAATCATGACATAATTTTCATTTGTAGCTGGGAGGAGAGAATCACATCATCTGGAAGTGTATACTATGCCAATAGAATCACTAACACAAGCCAATGGGACTGTCCAACTCGGTAAATAGTTATTTATCACTTTCTGTGATTAGTGTGCTCTGGCATTGCTGAAGAGTTGTCGGCACATAATAACCTTTATTGCCTCAATAGTCAGTTCTCCCTACAATCTTCCCAATAGTTACCAACCACCGCATGCTTCCATGGCATGGGGTAAGCCCCTCAGTAACAGCTACACCCATACTTCACGGCTAGTATGTATGTTTTAGCAATTCATAAAAATTGCCAATTTTTTTGAAAATCTTCGTAGTAAGTGAGAACTGGATTCGCTGATGTATTTGATATACTACTGGCTCAAACTTCTATACAGTGCTTGAAATATATAATGTCATTACTACTGGTGGATCTGGTTTAGAATCTAATCTGCTCCCAAGTTAACGAGCTAGTTTGTTTGTTTATATTGTAATGCTTTAGATGGTAATCTACTAGCAGAGCTAGTCGAGGGAAACCCACCTGACCTCTAGTAATTTGCCTTGTGCCTTGTCATTGTGCAGTATAACAGGACTCCACGTAAAGGAGATGGAAATATTTTGACATGTGACATGCAGCACAGTTTTGCGTTTTGCCACAGAAATAACTGGGCCCCATTTTCAAGGGGTGAAATACCCATGGGCAAAGCTAAATAACAAGGAGCAGTGTCTTTGCTTACTCAATTAGAATTGCAACACTAGCTTAGTACAAATTATTTTTATGTAACTTATGTGAAAGGGAAGTTGTTACTTAAAGCTTAGGAACTGCTACCTGTTTGGCTCGAAGTTGTTCGCAATTATTCTGACCGATCATTGTGTGAAAACCATTAATTTATATCCACCCAAGTGTAAAACAGGATTAGCCATATATATATTTGTAAACCTATTATTAATAATTATTGGGAATATGATTTCCATCACACACCAAAACTTGTAATTATTTTTAGCAGTGACATTTACAGTCTATTATTTACCTTTAACATGTTAAGCTTTGACGTATGTCACTGCTGGCAGCTGGCCCGATTTATGTTCAACGTGTAACTATGTACACTGACCCAATGCAACTCCCAATGTGACCCAATATATCCGGGTAGAATAGAGCCATAATTATAAATTATACATTGCCAGTACAGCCCAGGTAGTCAGGTACAGCCCAAGTAGTCAGGTACAACCCGGGTAGTCAGGTTCAGCCCAGGTAGTCAGGTACAACCCAGGTAGTCAGGTACAACCCAGGTAGTAGGGTACAGCCCAAGTAGTCAGGTACAACCCAAGTAGTCAGGTACAACCCAGGTAGTCAGGTACAACCCAGGTAGTCAGGTACAACGGTTAGCACGTTTGGCGCAGCGTTGTCATTTACAAACACGTGTAATGAGTTACATCACGATGCCAAGTACTGGTTGCCTCCTGTCATTATATTATTGATTTTATAATAATATTGTTCACCATGCAGAATGAATTTTTTCAAGATGATTATGGAATTGTGTAATTTATTAGATTACTATGCTGCAATATGATTTATCATCACTATGACATATGCATAGTATTTAAAGTGGAGCAGACATAGTGTCTTGACATGTCACTGGATGGCTGTACTCTTAGATATGGGTCAACACGTTCTTACATCCATTATGTCCCGTCAATGTTGAATTTGAAGACCACCTGATTCATAAATTCAGACCGTAGAACTGCATATATTTTCCTTTTTGTCTTACCATATTTCTGATTTTGAATCTGTAAGATTAGCGTAACAAAATTGGTATCAGAAATTTTGAAGTTGGTTAAGGTTTGCGAACACCTTCTTTCCAAACTAATGTGCATAATTTTAAAAAATTTAATTTATTATAATTTCCTATTTCAAACATTACTAGAATAATTTAGAGTGATTATAATTATTATACACAATGTAAATAATACTGTAACTGGTAGATTGTCCAAATCTGTACCCTGCAGTCTACATGCCACTCACTACTCTGTCAGGTCATATCCGCAACTTTATATGGTGCCGAAAGACACTGTGCCAGGGTATGTGTAGCCTGCTGCAGTGTAGCTTACCCCAGTGTATTTACATCTTGCGACAGCTTTAATAGTTACATATTTAATTGTAGCCCTGCAGAGCACTCCAGTATGAGAAGCTCCTCTCGGCATAGAGAGAGACCTCGAAGTGTAGCAGGCATACCTAGTCAAAATAATAACTCTAACACTTCAGCTGTGACAGCGGCCAATGGCAGCAGTGGTATATCTCACAACAGGCAACATAGCAGTAGTAGTGTCACAGTACACCATGCTAGACAAAGTAAGTGGCTCATAAAAATTGTATTGTCATGGTACACCATGCGAGACAAAGCGACAACAGACCAGCGATGTTGTAATGGTGCACGCGCTAGACCCAAGGAAGTGTGAATAGGCAGCATGGAAGTATTATAAATTGTAATGGTACATTTGCATCGTGCTAGAGAAATTAACAATATGCCAATTAGTAATAGCGGACCATGTTAGATTCTCACGAAACAGTCTTACAAAACATGTTTATTCCTGGTTTCGATTTGGTAATTATAATTACCAAGCGATCTCAGTGTAAACCGATTGGGCAATGCAGTAAATTTGTATTGCTGAAATAGAACCTCAATGCTCGTATCTTGCTTCATCAAAATAGAACTGTCTAGTAGTCGACCCAATCCAGCCAACCAGCACTGTTGTGAGCCTCATCTAACTGCAATCATCTGATAGCAGCCTGTCTGGCTAGTCTCTTGCTATGCATGTTTTGTCAGCATCTTTGTTAGAACAATGCTGTTCAGAGACGCATGAGCAAGGAAACACTCATAATTGCAAGCAAGCAGGATGTAAGGATAGCCTGCCCTCCTTTACAGTTGATTTATTATCATGTTATCTCCTCTGTGATGCTATACTGTTTGCTGTTGTGTGTAACTTGATATGTAAAAAGGCTGCTGCAGATTGTAATTAGGTGGTGTCTTAATTTTGCAGCCAGTAATAGTAGCCAGTCAGGAAGGAATAATATTAGGGAAAGACGGAGTTCCTTAATCCTAACCCCGCAGTCAGAGAGACGAATATCAGCACCCGTTACTGAAGGCAGTGTAGATGTTACCCCCACAGCTACGCCCTCTACTCCTGGTGATCAACCGCAGCCATTTATACGCAGACGGTCAGCTAGACACAGGAACTATCTGAACCGAGGTCATCTCCACCAGGCTGTCCAACTAGATGGGGAGCTGCCAGACGGTTATGGTTAGTTAGCTTAGCTAGCTTCTAGGTTGACTTGATTTATGGGGAATGCATTTGAAGTTGGATAGTTGTACTAAATGATATAATGTATTTGCCGTTGAAGGTGGGAGAGGGGATTGTGTGATATCATTATATATTGCTGTACATTTAAGTAAAATTCCTTCTTGGTTCCATTGGCACGTCTCAGACTAGTACCACATTACCGGTTTGGCACCCAAACCCCAGCTATAAGCTAAGGTCAAGTGACCCAACTGAAAAGAAATTGTACCTACAATGCGAGAATCTGTAGTCTCTATTTTGCACTAAGAACGTATTTTGATTTGATTCATTGCTAGCAAATTGGTCACTACTATTGGACAAGAATACCCACTTTATGATTGTAGAAGTATTTTTCTGTCATTACTTGCTATCTGAACTGATTGATAGGCCCAGCTACATAGCTCCTCTATGTGCCATTTGATTGATGTTGGTTTGTGTACGGCGTTTCTTGTTGACATAGCTTTTTTTACAGTGAGCAGAGCGTCAGTATTACTCAGACATAGTGGCAGCTTTTGTGAATTTTCTAATTGATTTTAGCAAAAACAGTATTAATGTCCAGAAATATTTAACTGCTTAGGGCAATTCAATGTGGCTAAAGAATGGGTCTAACAACGCATAATGTGAATAATACCCAAATACAACGCATAATGAGTGAACTTGATACCTGCTATTAGACTATTAGACCAATTTAGTAGTAGAACTGTGTATGTGTGCATGTGACTGCTAACATGGGTGTTATTGTGTTTAGTTGAACTGCATACCCTGTGGAGTATCTTTCCGCTTATACTAGGTGCTAATCCCCTGATACCAATGCTATACCCTCAACAATACCCTTGCAATACCATCCAATACTTATGCCAATACACACAATACTTACATGTATATATTCCATAGAAATGTTGATACTACCCTAGCATACCCTAGCATACCCTAGCATACCCTAGCATACCCTAGCATACCCTAGCATACACTAGCATACACGGCTTACTGTTTATAGTTTGGGCATACGACTGCTGTGCCTGTTATACGAGTCTCTTGAGACTGGATTTAAGTTGAATAAGTTTGCATATTAATGTATTAATGATGGCGGATGTTCTACACTTACACTGTGTGTGTTGTAGAACGGAAGAAGACAGCGCAGGGACAAGTATACTTCATGAACATAGACAGCGGAGAGAGCACTTGGTATGATCCACGTGTGCCCAGGTGAGTGTGCCGTGCCCGCTTGCGTCTCTAGTGTCCAGATGAGTGTGCTGTGCCCGCTTGCGTCTCTAGTGCCCATTCATGTAGCATGCACACCTGGAAGTTAGAGTATTGTAGAGTTTTGTCAGCTTGACCAAGTTTTAAATCACGATTTGGGTTTGGGTTGTAACGGCATTTTTGTAAGGAAAAGACATCTCCACATTCTGTGGATTCACTCTGGTGCCCTGGCCATCTAAACAGAGCTACTGCACCTGTCTCAGTCTCAGTGTGGGAGGACTGTGGATTGAGCGTATATGGGTCACTATGTCACATGATTACGGCTACCCAATGCAGTGCACTGCTTGTCCATCAAACCACTTGTCCATTAACTTTTTTGACCAAGCCATAAGCAATACTTTGCTATGACAAATACTCTGCAATAAGGACTACTCGCTGATGGCATAACAGTGTCTCCTCAGTGCGCGTAGACTCTCTTTAGACTCTCTTTAGACTCTCTTTAGACATTTCCATGCTGGCAATTGTCAAACTTTCTTTGTAAATATTATCTTTCTCAATAGTGAGATACATGTGCAAAGGTATAGGTAATAAATTATGTAATCATATAACTATATGATCTGAATGCTGATTATTGCCAATGCTAGCATAGCAGCTATGCTTTCATACCATCCAGTGATTAGCTGATGTATTACATAATGATGTGCAAGCATTGCACCCTGGTCATTTGATCAGCTGTTATTTGATTCAGTTCAAGGCCTTCTCTCATTAGCTGTAATTAGACTGGCACCAAGCATGGGCCAATACTGAAAGAACTGCACAAACTCCAAATACTGGTTCTGCTTAATTGTACAAAAATTACCATTGTAGGATGGTGACAGACCGATTGCATTGAAATTATAGCAGTATAATCATGATATTCGTATAGCTACATTGGTGAATCGAAAGCTGAGATCGCTTGCCACTTCCCCAGTGTATTGCAAATAAAACTAAACTTGAAATTCTACCATTTCAGCAGCTAATAGATGGCTAGTCTAGAATGGTTTATGTTTTTGTGTACTGCATTCATCTTGATGCAGTACCGCCGTAATATGCTGCATGGCCTCGACAAGATGCTAGTTGTACATGGTCTGGAGTTGTCTCAACCCTGCTCCTGCTAGCCCTTTCTTAGCAATTAAAACCGCTCTGGTCTGCCTTATTATGTTTGTAATAATTGATCTACTCCAACTCTGTTCATCAGCTGATTGCAATCTTGCAAGCTATTATTATAATGTACTGCTGCTCGAAATGCCAATGCAAATATTATTTATAAATTAATTCAAGTGTTTGACTGATTGTAGAGATTTGAGTGGCTTAAGTGAAGAGGATTTGGGGCCTCTCCCTACAGGCTGGGAAGCCAGGGCTACTCAAGGTGGGCGGGTGTATTACGTCGACCATAATAACAGGATAACGCAATTTACAGATCCTAGGCTAAGTCTAAATCTGGCTGCCATACAGCAGAGATTGTAAGTAACGATAATCATAACAATATAAGTTGTCTAATGGAACTCCATGATATTCTTACTATTCCCGGAATTATTACTAGGGGAGGTAACTCTATGGTCCCAATTGGCAAAGTGGTAAACCCTTCGTCTGACGAAAACCTTCAGGTCATGCGTGAGACTCGAACCCACATCTTTGCAGTTAACTTGCATCGTTGCTATAAGAATCGAGTGACAATCCGGTAGCACTTGCTATTGTTGTATCAGGTTTTATAAAGTGTTCCATTGATAAGATAAGGTCTTAAATCTGCAGACATTGTTATAAAGTTGTAATATCAAGTACACTATGTATAATTATTGTCATAATTATGTCTCCTCTGCATACAGTTTCTTGACATTGCTAAGTGGCTGCTTGGCTTTGACATTGATATGCAGGTAGACGCCAACTCAGACACTTCCAGGATTTTCACAGAATCGAAAGAGGTCATTGACTGAGCTGGGATTAAACCAATACTACTGATATAACAGCATTGCTTGAACTAATTAGTAATTAGCATTATTGCATTTGAGCTGGTTGCCTGTTAATTCATGACAATATATATAAGTCAGATTCAATACTGTATGTACGGATTAGTTCTACTGTGAGATTCGTGATAGAACTTTGAGATCAGTGAACCATACAGCTAGAAGTCCTAGAATAAATAATATATTAGATACTTAATCTATCTAAGCTGATGGATTTTAGCTCTAGACGTAATATTACAATGCAATACAGTGTTAGAACTGAAGTAACTAAACACAATCATCTGCTAATTGTTGCACTGTCAGTGAAAATTTATTGTCTGTGTTTACTGTCTGTGTTTATAGTGGGATGTCATTTCATATTCATAGTGTGCAGTCTGGGTCAATGCCCTATCATTTGCAAAAAAAAACATTATATTTATTATTATTGTAATTGTGTGCATGGTACATATTTATTATTCAGAAAAAATAACAATACTCAACCAGTTGCACACAAATTGGATAGAGAGATTGGTGGTGAAGCCCTACCCAAATACAAACGAGATTTGGTACACAAGCTAAAGGTTCTTAGAACTGAGCTACAGGCCACTCAGCCACAGACCGGCCACTGTAGAATGGAAATAAATAGAAACGAGATATTTGAGGTATGTAAACCAGTCGGAGAGTTTATAGTTCAGTATTTTGTTGCGTTACCGCTGTTTGCTATCCTGTCATCTCATACCCTACTGGAATAAGTTATTAGCGGACTTTATTTTTGTCGAATTTT
>JAOQGN010261183.1:0-10328 GCA_027564295.1 Himantozoum antarcticum | reverse complement strand
GTATTTCGGAGGCAGGGAAATTGTTTACAAGACTCCATAGTTACATAAAAAAATTATTCTCCCAAAAATTACAATTTGTCATTGATTATTGTCAATTTTATCCAACTTCAACTCTTTTTGGTTGAGACTCGACCTTTATACAACTTTCGGCTGTTCAACTTTCGGAAAGTCGAGAGTCCGAGACACTTATATACGCCTCTGCCAGATGCACCTACCATGCAACCTGTACAGCACACTGCTGAACACTGTCTGTTGAACTTGTCTGCTGAACACTACTTGAGTATTAAGCTCTGAATGGGCCTAGCCTAGGCTTTCCTAGAACCTCAATGAGGCTGTGATGCATAAACCCTTTACCTATCTTAATAATGCTATTGTGGAGAGGAACTTATGCTAACATGCCTTATGCTATGCTAGTGTTTGTATAATAGGTGCTTTCGGTATTGCTTCGCATTCTAGGACCCCAATTCACTGAATGAATGAAAAGGATTTAAGAATAATATAACCAAAGTGCATTTGAATCCCACCGCGTGAAAAGAACAACTACTAACCAGTTTGGAGAGACGCGAAGTATCAAAATCAAAATGAACTTGCACTGACAATAACCAAATGTAAGCGTGCAATGACAGGAAATTCTTTGCAGCATCCGAGTCCTTTCGCTGAACGATATAATAACAACCAGCCGGCGCCTCCCCTTTTATAAGCACTTACGAAAATATACAAATATGTGGAGGAATTTCCAACTCCCCTCGGATGTATGACATTATAGAGTAGATGCACAGCCTATGTACATAGTATTCATTTTTTATGGACATTGTGTATCGGAGTCAGCCAACTTTGCTGGACTATATCAGCTGATTCGGCTAAGGCATTGAGATGAAATTTGGTAGACTTATTGAGAACCATAGCTTTAGTCTGCATTCCGAGTTTCAAACTATTCACCTTGGCTTAATTTGTCCAGACTGAATTCTCTTTAGCCGAATGCTTCACACTTTTATTTGATCTCTTATTTTAAATCGGCCGACTTTGTTTAATCATATTGCCAAAATACTTTTTCTATTGAGTTCATATTTGGCATAAACGATCCTCAGACTATTGGCAGTCTGTCTACCAAATTTAAACAGATGCTGCTAATTACAGCCGAATCTGCTCATTTCAGATGAATCCAGTAAACTCATTTGCATAACAAGCCACACCCCTTTTCATATCTACATGTATATAAGGAACCGCATTGTTAGCATTAGCACACTTGTTTGGCATCATTTAGTACCAGTCTTGAGTTCTGCTAAATTTTGCTGAGAATACTATTCAATAAATTGTTGGAATTAAATTTTATTCTGTCTTATATTTCTGAAGTAACTAAGTTGTAGATCACAATTGCATAATTTGGAACCCTCAGCCGAATGGTCTGATTAACTTATTCTGTCTTATATTAACCTCTTCCCCCAATCTCTACAATAGACTGCCATCTTTTCCAACTTGTCCTTTCCCCTTTGTCCTTCCTAATTATCCTTTTAATTCGGCTGAACCTGGCCAAACCGAATCCAGTAGAGTCTGCTTCCCCCAGGCCAAATCCCTTGAGGAGTAATTCCCAACCAGAGTCCCCTGCCCATTCAGCTTGATTTCACAACCCCCTTCCATTCAGTCCATCCCGTTATTCGTGCATTCGACTTCCAATCAACAAGATAGCCCCAACAACCCCCTATCTTATGGGGTAGCGTTTGGTGATAGTTGTCTGCCCCTTGTCAGCGCTAAGCAAAACTATTACAATATGACTAGTTGTATTTGTATCGGGATTTTCCCCAAGACAGAAAAATTTCGTTTTGGTTCTTGAATCCCAATGAGCTGCACTCTCATATTGCATTCGCTAAGTCACCAGTCAGTTCACATTCATAAAGAGAATGAAGGCCATACTTGAAGTCCATGAATCTATACCGAAAGCACATAATGTCGCACTATTCAGTAATCGATTACAATGGTCGGATCCAGTTGGTGCACTGCATTATAAGACCTATACCTATACTTGTTCATGACAACATTTATTTATTATTATTACTTACTATTATTTATTATATTATTATGACAACATTCATGACAACATGACAACAATTATTACTTATATTTTCTCCAATCTGACATTAGCAATGTTTTATCCAATCAGCTGTTGTTGGAATTCCCATTTTCCAAACATGGTTGTATCTTTGCCTCACTATAAAAGCTGGGAACACTAATGCCCCAGTGTCTAGTCCTCAAAGGTCTACGGATTATTACTACCTAGATCGCAATCAACTGTATGCCGGTGCCAATGTATGTCAGTGTGTATCAGTATATAATATAGTATGTATAAATATATGTTCAACTCATCTTCAGTGCCTGTTCTGGCAATTTACACTTAGTCATCACAAACAGTGAACAAATTATTCATCATTATTTTAAGTACAGGTTCGGATCAAAACTTTTGGCTGTTTCCATAGGCCATAGCACTACTTTTGTGCTCTTGCAGTGCAAATTTGGAACTCTTTGTTGTTGAAATTTGGAGCTGTTTGCTGATTTCATGCATCGCACGTGCAAGATAATCTGTGCAGAACGTATCATGGAAACCTATTGTACATTGATGTTTAGTAATATAAACATAATATAAGTACAATCATTTATACATATATGTGTAATATAATATTAGTATAATCATTTACACGTATATGTACAATATAATATAAATATAATCATTTACACCTACACGTATAATATAATATAAGTAAGTCTGGTGTCACTGGTGCTTAAGTAGACGGTGAAGGTGTAAACCTCAAACTCTAAATAACAGTTGCAGGTCGATATGACAATTAATAGCTGACTGTAATGTTCTCGTGGGCTGGTAGCTCATTGAAAGAGTACTGAGAGGTCATCTATCAAATAACAAAAAAGGCAGCTAGTTCAGATAATTCAAATTTGATAATAATCGTATAACTATTAATAGATGCCAGTACGTAACCATTACTTAAAGCTATTCTTCCACAATATGGCCTTTGGTTTCTTTGCTTTCATTGCTTTCATGGCCAAGTTTTCATATTTTGCCAGATCTTTTTGCTCCTTATGCTTGAACACTTCAATCTAACAGAACTAGCGGTGTGAGCAGAGATCTGGGAACTGGGGATTAGGCACCAGGGATGGTCAAGAGGTTTCGATTGCGGTACTTCGATTATGAGGTCCTGGGCTCGGTTCCAGATGCGGCTAAGAATCACCAAGATGTTTAAACTTAAAGTTGCTACCCTGTTCTGATCATCAGGTAAGCTCCAGGAGGCCAGGTGGGTTTCTTTCGACTAACTCAGTTATTAGATTACCAGCTAGAGGAAAGAAAAAATGAATAAAAACGAATAGTGGTAGTACTAGAACCACAAATTTACTAACTATTATCGAGCATCTGCAACACAATATCTAATATTTACACTTCCATGTTGTTTACAGCACTACTGAGGGACAGAATCTCTGTCTCAAACAATTTTACAGCCCCCTGCCATATGATGAGGCAACGAGATCCTGCAAATTACGTGGAGCTTACCTACTCAACTATGACCTGCTGCCAGTGACCCAGATCTTAGTGAACTCTTCTTATACACGCGAAAGACAAGCTGTCTTTCATCCATTGGGTGAGGAAATACTAGATATAGTTTGATGTGAGATGTCATTTACACATGGTTATTTTTGTTAGGCGCATGTTGAATGGAACACCAAGCTGTTTGAATTTGTATTGGACTTGAGGCATCCATATTAGTGCTATATCAGCTATAAATCTGCTAAGCAGCTTATTCATGATTTTACAGTATACATTGTATAAATTCAGCATGCTTGCTCCTAGTGAGATAGTTACTGCACTAGCACCTTCTAACCAACGTTACCCAGTTTCGTAGTGATAAGGCACAACTACTAGCGTACAGATTTGCTACGCTAAGCTTGAAGGCTACCAAGTGAGAAGAAATTAATGATTCAAACACAATTTCTATTCTGACTAGCTATGAGCAGCGTTGCTAGAGGATTGCAGTAGGGTAATGTTTCTAGAATACTCTAGAGTCACTCTTTACATGGCAGAAAACCAGCTAAGCCATTTACTAGTAGCTGTGCGTATTACTCCACCTCCACAAATTGATAACTGCTCTGAACGACCATTGTTAGTAGGTGTGTGTGTGCGGTGTCATCTTCTTCGCAAATTGCTGAGTGCACTGTACCACCTCAATTCGGATTGATGAGTGTTAGTACTCTATCCACTGCTATTAGTTGTTTGTTGTACCAGTACTGTATCACATCAATTAGTCAATGTGTCAACATTTCCTATTTGCGCTGTGTTACTAGGTATACAATACTGGACTGGATTGCACTATGATGGCAAGGCTTTTGTCTGGGATGGCCTTCTACCGACTAGTCCAAACCTAAACATCTACTGCAACACAACCAAGTATGCATATGCGGATTGCAAATTCACATAGGCAGCCACATAATTAAATTAAGTGCTGCCTTTGTGAATTTTACCATTTACCATCATTAATATAGGTGGCAACAATATGCTGTCACCTATATTAATGCATTAACACTTAATTAAATACATTAACACTTACATTATCAAATATATAACACATAAATAGAGTTACTAACAGCATATTTAGGGTGGTTTTAGATTCTCTCGTTGAGACCAAAATAAACGTAAGCTGTGCCACAATCGAGACCCCTTCAGGTACCCATCATGGAGAGTGAATAAAAAATTAAAATATTGATATAAATATCAATTTTGAACGGAACATAAGCAAGTTTAGTTATACTAATGTAAAGTTGCTAGTACTGCAACTACAATGATACTTTCTGGACTCTTGAGGTAGGTACTTGGGCCAGGGTAAAACTGGGGGCTCTGGTGAGTATATAGTGGAAAACATATGGTGAGTATATAGTGGATAACATCTGGTGAGTATATAGGTGAATAGATAGCTATGTACAGGTAGGGGGAGGGTGTCAAACCACAACAATAATGCTGATTATTTTCTACTAAATAACTGCGACCTATAAATTGGCACATTACTGCATTTACTAAAATGTAGTAAAATAATGTTAGTAAAACTCAACGATTGTTGAACAAATACATAAAATTGATGGAACAGCCTTTCTCAAAGATTGTTGGCCTGTGATACTTGCATTAGATGTATCAAGGCCTGCTGAAAGACTGATGCTTAAATTCACCTCACCACACACTGGCAGTAGAAGCCAATATTCTTACAGTGTCTATAGATCAACTGAAGACTGCACAGCACAGCGAAGGGGCTAGACCATCAGTGAACACTCCCGCCAAAGTGCTAAGAAATATATCCCTCACAAGTTCATAAGTTGTATGAAATATATCACTTGTGAACTAATAGCAGCAATGTTGTGCCCATCTCTAAATAGCTATTGCATTTATACTGTAGAGAGATTCCACTTATTGGCAGCAAAGGAGGCAGCGGCTGGTTTTGTGATCAGCTGCCATTGGACAGATTAGAATTATCTAAGCCATGTATATCTGCTACTATGGAAAGGATAAAGGCAGCTTATATCTTCTCAGAGGAAAATGAGCAGGATAACGTCCTCATTGCCCAGTTAGCTGTGAGTCCTTGCACAGACAGGAAGCGCTATATGTGTGGCGCTTACTATAGCAACTCCAGCCTGAAGATAATACCAAGTATGCCTATTCTGTCATTGTGGTAACCTATGGTGCTTTTACATTGGCTGAAAATTGCCTTCCCGAGCCGAACAGATTTTTCGGGAAGGAATTGCTAAGATATACTCCCAAATGGTTTGCCTTCACACTTTACTGACAGGCTTGCCTGCCTGGTTCTCTATAATATTTTAAATGCCCCTTACTCTGACTGTGCTATGTACATACAAATGCATGTAAGGCATTTACTTCAAGTGTTCAACTTTCTGTAGATTATGATTGCTAGTTATGGTGAGCTAAGTTAGTGACATCCACACCTTCCACCACACATAACGTGACTGAGAGGGTTTCGCCACAAGATGGAAAAGTTTTGCCAATGTTACATCAATTGGTCTGGAACCATGGTTGTGGGTATCCTTGGGTACCTTCAGCCATTACCACAACCATTGTTGATAAAAAAACAGCAGTTGTATGCACACTTGTATGCAAATGCTATTTTCTAACAATTGTGCACAAATATTGATTATGATTTTTCTTTTGCGGATGACGGCGTACAGTGAGCCTGTAAATAGCTTTGCATTCGCTTCGCAGGTATATCAGCAGTAGTATTGGATTGGGTTAACATTCCAGCATCCAAATTCAACCAGTGCTGCTTACCATCCATTAGACAAAGTTCTATACTGACCCAAGTGCTGTCTAGATGTGGGAAAACAGCATCTCAATATCAAATATTTGAGGAATAAACAGTATCTGCAGCCTTGAATCTGTTATTTGCTTACACCAGCTGCAGTATTCTTCAGCTTAGTTCATACTTAAAGGTAAAGGTACATACGGGTAAAAATAGTGATAACGGGCTCTGTTCAGATTGTTAGAAAAGTTAGCTTTGAGATCTCAAACAAAGTGAACTGATTGGCTAGAATACCCACGAGGTCATTGCAGTTCCAATGATCTCGCATGGCGAGTGGCTGCATAGCGTCTGCCAAGAATGTAAAAATTGAATCTGATAACAACCAAGCCTTCGAGTTGCACCCAAGACAATGTTCTTAGCAGAGTTGGTGAAGGTGCAACCTGTTCTTTATGTCATGGCTCATCAGGGACATTGTCTTTATGAAATGCTGTCTGTATGCCAACAAGGCTCTCCAAGCTTTGTCATTATGGCAAGGTCGTTAGCATTTCCACTCTCCTCTGGAAAACGTGCAACATTGCATTTACCTCAAGCTCACATTCCTGATGAATTGGCCAGACATATCTCACAGAATTTTACAATTTGCAACAATATCTTATTAGAGAATAGTAAAGCTCGTAACTGGTACTGAACCCGGACCCTTTGTGGAACAGCGTCTAGCACAGCGGCAGGCGAATGCCCCAGCTTGGCAACCTTTAAGAGGAAACTTTGCTGGTGCACTTCAACACTCACCATTCCACTGTACACAAGGAAACTGGAATTAATTCCAAAGCAGAGTTATCCAACTCCAACAATTGTGAAAGTATTTCGATTTATAATAATAAGATGGTTTTGCTACCCGCCCCTTCAGGCTTCTGGTATAGGCCTGAGATTGAAATTAACACTGGACTAATCCATGAACTAGCATTCTAAAATGTACACCTATTAGTAGCACACATTGTACACATGCATTTCACAGGACTGCCTGTTTTAGTTGTATTATAATTGTAAGACTGATCCTGTCGGAATTCTGCCGGATTTTGAGACCGGCAAGAAGTTGGATTTTCTTACTATATGAGTGACATCACAAAATACTCTTTCTCTAATTCCACTTTTTTACATCGTACAGAGCGGGTGCTCTTGAGCATATTATGTTATCATAAATACCTTAAAGGTCAAATAAACACAAACTTCCTCAAACAAAATGATAACTGCATGTTGTGTGTAACCCTCGGTAGAACACATTCCTGCAGCATAATACAGCTAACGCTCTTTATACAACTAGATATTCATATCATTGGTACTTTGGCTAGTCATATGGCCAATTTCATCATCAATGTGACTCGCAAGAACACCTAGGCCCTGCTAATATAACAATTACAATTAGCCAGCATAGGACATGCACGGGCAGCAAGGATTTGATGCCGCAAGGACTTGACATTAAACTCTTTAGTGTCATTAATCTTCTAGACAAGCCAATAATTCCTAATCCTCAAGAGCATTGTAACAAGTCTTAGTAATATCTATTAGTACTTACCACCAATGACTATGGATTTTAGCCTTTTCATCTTTTGTAACACCGGTTACTAGACTTTCAAAATATTTTGAACATCAGTTACTTATTCATCATTTGTCATTTGGAACCTGTTTACCAGTACTCATGCTATTCAACTTTCCTACCATTACCTTTCTTACTTTTACCTTTCTTACCCACTGTGTGTCACACTCCACACGCTCTTCATCATCATCACTACCCGGCAGTCTCCTCTCCTCTCCTCCTCAGGATCCGGCTCAAGCATTCTTTGGCTATCACCATCACCGCTCCCCGCCATCAATTCCGGCTCAATGTCTCCAAGACCTTCACCTTCATTTCTGGCCTCCTCTCCATCACCACTCCTGCCATCGATTCCAGCTCCATGTCTCCAAGACCTTCACCTTCAGTTCCGGGCTCCACTTTCTTAACCTTTCCACTACACTCTACATCCATCTCCTCATTTCTCGTTCCTGCCGTCACTGTTGGTTGGGTCTTGGCAGACTTCTCAACCAGGTTGTTGGCGGCTTCTGCAAGGGGTCTCCCCTACAGGCATTGTACCGGAGGTTGTCACCTGGCCCTTGGCTCCTCAGGCTTCAACACATAACTAGAACCACCATTAGGCCGTTTCTTAGTACATATACTGTTAATGACTGCTAACAGATTAAGTTGTCTTAATTGTGGTAAGCCTAAAAGTTTTCTTTGATTTCTTGATTTGGACATTAGCAACACCTGCAACATTTAAATTACATCCATCAGAGCCACTAAGACAGCAATCTGGTGTTTCTAATTATAAATCTAGCAGTTTCACAGTATTCTCTGTAACAGTAGAAACCTCAGCACCTGTATCAAATGTAAATTCAACTTCCTTGCCATCAACTTCTAATTTCTGAACTATCCTATCATACAGTCAACTTTTCGAGGATGCAAACCTGAAGTGTCTAGTCTCCCCGTCACTACTATCATACCTTTTGTATGTGTTTTTTCTAGTGTATCTACTCTCATCATAACCTCTAGAGTTATGTCCTCGCTTATTGCACCGGCAACATTCAGCTTTCGGAAAACTTCTCAATTGGTGCCCAACCTAATTTCACTCACCACAAGCCAGGTCCCCTTGTCTAGGAAGAGGATCTACCCGGTGACCTGTCTCACCAGTATTTTCTAGGTGGACTATTTCGCCTGTGTCTCCTAGATCTTTGACAGTGCTCTCCTCTTTTCCTTCACTCTGGTGTCAACCATTTTCCATCGCCACTTGACCTAGAATCTCTGCATGAACATCTATATTTATCGTAGCGTTGAGGATGTCTCTTACCTTTTGACATTCTATTCACTGACCTTTCACCCGAATCTCTTTTGGACCTATCAGACTTATAATGATCCTTGAATAAATGGCATTCACCTCAGTTTTAATCTCCCTTTCACATCAAAATGACCAGCTCTAGCTCCACTGAGAATGCTTTCCGATTCTCATGGCAAGTGTACACAGCACAAGTATACATATATTTCATTTTATTCTGGAAGGATAATAAGTGATTACATTTGTAGCCAGAAAACGATAAAAGAGGTAGGTAAATGAGTGAGATTAAAAAGACATGAATACAAATAAAAATACATAAATACAAATACATGTATGATCTAAAAGCGTGTTTATAAAATAAATAAAATAGTATAATTAAGAATTCAGTCTGAAATATATAAGCGTTGGTAAGAAGAGTAAGCCCATGTATAAAAATGTATGATAAAATTAGTATAAGAAGCATTTAAAAATTGATCGGTAGTATATGACATTTCAAGGAAGATTTAAAAGATCTCAAATTAGTAATTGATTTAATGTGAGGGGGTAGATCGTTATATAATTTAGCACCATAAGCATTTAAAAGAAGCTGAATTATTTCTTACCAAGTTTTAAACCCCGAGTAGTGGGAAGCCTAGCAACACTGTGTGACTTTTCAGGCCATGAAGATTCATCAATAATAGGAATCAAGTTATTAATTAGTTAGTAAAATGGTAGCAAATATAGGTATTTAAAACGGTCATACAACAAATGAATGTTGTAACCTAATCTGGTTTGATTCTTACTAGATTGGAAATCGATTTTTTTCAAACATCTGTTTTCAATCTTTAAAAGTTATTTTTGGATAACAACAAGATTTAAAAATAAAAGCGGAGCGCAATATTCGAAGTTCGGACGGATTAAACCTTTGTACCATAAAACTGCAATTTCAGAGTTCAAAAACTTACGATTTCGATTAAAATTGGTGATGATTGGATAAAGCTTCTGTTTAAGTTCATTAATATGCCATTTAAAATTGAGTTTGTTATCAAGTATAACACCTAAGTATTGGAATGGACTTTTGCTATCCCACTACTAGATCGTACACTTTTAAGGTTGCACCTATAAACTTGTAGCATTAATGGATCGAAGCAATAATGGTTCTGAAGCAATAATGGCTAGACAAGGAAAC
>JAOQGN010261072.1:0-10330 GCA_027564295.1 Himantozoum antarcticum | reverse complement strand
GAAGTTTGGGTAGGAGCAGGAGCAGCAGCAGGGGCAGCGGCAGGGGCAGTGGCAGGGGTAGGAGCAGGGTTATACATGTAATATACGCAATGATTGACACAAGAAACAGCGAGCATTATCTGATAATGGACACTGGAAAGTATTCAATCAACATGCAATATGGCGCTATGTTGCAATTAGCAAATAAAGCTTGATTTCCACATGCTTGTTCCACATCCTTGAAAAATCGCAAGCTCTAACCAACAGTTTCAACTGTGTAGTTGAACTTGCTTGTTGCTATAGCGATTGTGTATATGATTGCATTGACTGCAAGGATAATAGAAATAGATATAGGTTCTGAAATGCCAATATTATTATTTCGTTCATTTGTATACTGCTTGACAAAGTAGATGCATAAGAGTTTTGCAAAGCGCATCCTCTCATGAAATAAAGTACAGTAACAGCTACTGTAGGATAAAAACCAGGAATTAAATCAACATCTAAAGGTATGAAGCATAATTTTTTTAAGAAAATTTCATCGCACAAGACAAAAATGTACTATAAACAACTATAACATTTATACTATTACTATTATTCTCTATAAATAACTATAACAATTTTAAAATCATAAAAACCAATGCATCGCAGAATGAAAAAAAGATTAAATATACTTACTTAAAAATGAGCAGAAAATGGTTTGTTATTGAAGCTATTAGGTCAAGAGCATGATAAAGATTGGCTACAAAATCAAGTTGTACGTTCCAACACTTTGGAAATGTAAGTTTGTTTTTGCAATGCCACACTGCTAGTGTGTAGGGTTCTCAGAAAAAGCTGTGTGTCCCGCTGTGTGTCCCGAGCAGTGACCATGCACACCTCAACCATAAGTTGTCTTTTAAATATAGGCCCATTGTTTGTAGTCGGAATAAAGACAGCCGGAATATAGGGCCGTCCTATACTCCGGTTGCCCAGCTGCCAAATCTGCTCAAAGATGGTGGCCAAAGTGAAAGAGTACATTATTACCTGAACGGAATCAGATTCCTCTGCCGAGTGCTCCTTTATAGAGGTGATTGGATCTGCAGCACCAGCAGACTTGCGCTTGGCAGATCGTGGTGACTTTTCATTCATATAGTCCAAAACAACCTGCTCCAAGGCTTTCTCTGCAAAACATTGCAGCTTTTATTGCATGAAAAACCAAATTTGTAAATGCTTTTTTAATATTGTAGTAATACGATAATTGACATTAGAGAAATGAAAACATTGCTGCAAGACCCAGGAAATGCTAAATATCGGTATAATACGAGTTATGAGCAAACTAATTATAACTACTATTACCTATGAGAACAACAACCTGTGTTGACATTGAGGGACTAAAAATATAAATATATATCAACTTTTGAATACTTGCAAATTGGTATGGTACAATCATAATCTCCAACACTCCAAGGACGAAACTAGTCACACATTTCTACAAAAGACACTGTGTAACTACGGTACAGCCTAAGCTATATTTGGAGTGTCTCCAGAAAGGCAGAGTATATTTATGTAGCAGCCTACACTATATTCTGAGCAATTCAGCAGAAAAGCCAACCACTGACAATTCAATCCCAGTCCCAATCATTTAGCCTCCGAGATTCCATTTTAAATACAATTAAAAGTTAAAAACAATGAAATAAAAATCATAGAATCGTATCCAAGTGGGAGTGCTCACCTTCACCCCGTCTATATCGGGTCTCATTTCGTCTGGATCTAGAAGTGGGAGTTCTCCGTCCAGACCCTGGTGTCCTCCCCCCAGACCCTGTAGTCTTACTGCCAGAGGTAGTTGGAGTCCTCTCACCCAATATAAGCATCTGGTCTGTATCCAGTGCAGTCTCCTCCACCGGCGTAGCCATCTTTTTAACTGATGTTGGTGTTTTCTCCCTTGCTGTGGGAGTGTTTTCTAAAGAAGTTAAGTTCCTGAATTCAGATGGGGACTTGTCACCCGCTTTCGGTGTTCTTGGAGTGGCCTGAGCCGAGCTTGGTAATTGACTAGCAGCGGAGGTGACCTCTGGGTGAGGGGAGGTGACCTCTGGGTGAAGATGCGACGCACTGCAAAAAAAAAAGTGTGTACAGTACACTCATATCTGATCTTCAGTTTGTTTGTATTGCTTTAGGTAGTCATAGCTGAGCTAATCGAGGGGACCTCACCTGGCCTCCAATATGTCACCTGCTGATCAAAACACAATCATTTTCACTGACATGTTAGTATTTCAACTCATAGCTCTGTAATGGAGTGCTTTAGTTATCAACATGTAGGTAACTCACAACCCACATTGCACTCTTACATTCATACACACAGATTAGTTATGTCTGTTGCTGTGGGTATGTCAGAAATGTATACATACAGTGCTATGGTAGGAGACAAGGCTGAATACTCCAGAAGTGACTGACTTTTTCCGAAATCGGTTGAAATCTACAAATAAAATGTGAAAATACAAAGAAAACTCAATTTGGGCAGGTTACAACTATAAACTAAGCACTTGTTTACATGATAGAAACAAATCACGGTTGTGGATGTGGATGTGCATGGTGCTACCGTCCCATACCATGGCTGAAGGACTACCCCATGCTGAAACGATTATAATGTAGATTTCAGCCAGAACGATAAAATCATAACACCTTATACTACTAGCAAATATCTTGCATCATTTGAGAATTCATTTATTGTCACATCCAAAATGTCTGTCCGGTAAAAATGTAGCCACATTTACACTACTTAGTATACCAAGTAGATACCCTATGTAACTAGGTCAGGTAAAAGTGTCACTGCACCAACATTACTTAGTGTACCAAGTAGTTACCCTATGTAACTAGGTCAGGTAAAAGTGTAGCTGCACCTACACTACTTAGTATACAAAGTAGTTATCCTATGCTAAATAGGTCAGGTAAAAGTGTTGCTGCACCAACATTACTTAGTATACCAAGTAGATACCCTATGCTAACTAGGTCAGGTAAAAGAGTCGCTGCACCAACATTACTTGGTATACCAGGCGGATCCCAAATGCTAATAGGCCAGCTGCGTCAGGTAATTAGATTGCCAGGTGGAGGATTAGAGCAAAAGAGTTCAAATCGCGAGCTTGTGGGTCGAAATCCCGTGGAAGTACACGTAGCTGGTTTTGGCAGGATGTTTTGGTAGGGTTTTGGTTTGGCAGGGCTTTGGTAGAAGTAGCTGGTTTGGCGGGATGTTTGCAAAGGGCATCTGGTGCGTTGTACGTAATAAGTAGGGCGTCGTTCACTGATATTAGATTGAACGAGGGTTAACGGCCGAAAATTGTCACACAGTGACTGTAGACCATTTGGCTGTAAGTTATGTCAACCTATATAGGTCATGTCTGACATTGTCATAAAGTGGTATATAGGTCATGTCCGACATTGTCATAAAGTGGTATATAGGTCATGCCCGACAGTGTCATAAAGTGGTATATAGGTCATGTCTGACAGTGTCATAAAGTGGTATATAGGTCATGTCTGACAGTGTCATAAAGTGGCATATAGGTCATGTCTGACAGTGTCATAAAGTGGTATATAGGTCATGTCTGACAGTGTCATAAAGTGGTATATAACCAAACTAATTATTACGTATTACTATAAACTCGGGGCACTCACAGTGAGAGGGGAGGAGTTGTAGGAGTTCTCTGTGCTCTCAGTCATGTCCACTAACTCATGACACACAAATAGATCAGGCTCTTCAGACTGTGCAACCTCCTTTACAACTTCTACAAACCGTCAACATTAATAACTGACTCATCAATGGCACAAGCACATTGCAGGTTACTCATTCTCACAAGCATTAGCACAAGCACATGGCAGTTTACCCATCCCCAGAAGCATTAGCGCTACATAGACATTGAGACCAAACTGAGGCAGTGTGAGCTGAGAGGTTGTGTGTGACAGTAGCCAAAGTTAAACCAAACACAGAAATTGTCCTTTCATTCAGTCATTTGGAGAGATGAGAAGAGACAGATCCTAAAATATATCAGTAGTACCCAACCCCTGGCAGTGTTTATATAGATATATATACATGTATATATCTATATATATATATATAACTAAAAAAAGACCAAGTCCAACAACTATTAAGGGGAAACCAAGTTAAGCAGAGAGTCATAAAGTGGAAATCGAAAATGTCACACACCTACATATATTTTCTCCGTGGTGTGCAGATTGGCTGTCTATGGGAGTTACCTACCCTACAAGAGTTACCTACCCTACAAGAGTTATCTACTCTACGGGAGTTATCTACTTTACAGGAGTTATCTACTCTACAGGAGTTATCTATTTTACAGGAGTCATCTACTCTACAGAAGTCATCTACTCTACAGGAGTTATCTGCTCTACAGGAGTTATCTACTCTACAGGAGTTATTTAGTATACACGAATTATCTACTCTACACGAGTTATCTACTCTACAGGAGTTATCTACTTGCCAGGTGTTATCTACTCTATATGAGCCACAAGCTCTTACTCGACACCACAAACTCTTACTTGACACCACAAGCTCTTACTTGACACCACAAGCTCTTACTTATCATCTGCTTGTATCGATTAACTGTTCCTTACTTGATCTGGTGTATTAGTGGTTATTTTTTACCCGGACCGCAAACCGATTTATGGAAACCCAAGTTACTAAAGTCGTCAGTTATTTGTGATGTTGGTAACGAACTCTACTAAGGCAAACTCCAAGGTAAACATGTGTTATCTACTCTATAGAAGTTATCTACCCTACAGGAGTAATCTACTCTATACGAGCTATCTACTATACAGGAGTTATCTACTCTACACGAGTTATCTATTCTATTGGAGTTATCTACTCTACACGAGGTATCTGCTCATTCCAATTACGGAAGAAGCTAACTTCCGCATGAATATCCAGGCAGTTACTTGGCATCAGTTTTAGCAGGGTAAGCATAGATTTGGGAAAGAAACAATCCCCTATACGTAATGATAAAACTATGACACATTGTTGCTATGACTCCTCAGGAAATGGCTCTCTGGTTGCTCTCAGAGTGTACCAACTTCTAGCAACAGTAGGGCAGACACTAGATTGCTTGCGCATACAAATACCGCAGTATTTACTTACGCTCTACCGTGGAATTTGCCGTAGTCACTTCGACTTTGGACTCACTATCATCAGCTAAGACCGAGGACACCTGAATTTCATCAGCTACGGAGGTGGATTGGCTTGCATCAGCTACAGAGGTCGACTCTTTTTCATCAGGTATGGAGTTTGAGCGACTTAGATCAGCTATGGAGATTGACTGAATTTTATCCGCTATGGAATTTAACTGACTTTCATCAGAGCTGGAGCTTGCATGTCTTTCATCGACAACGAGGGTAGATGGACTTTCATTAGGTTTTGAGGTCGACTGCCTGTCATCGAGTGAAGACATTGACTTAAAGAAGAGAAAAGCCTTATTGTATGCCGATGACCTCTTCTTTTCAACTATGGATGATGGGTCGAGGCCCGGTGATTCGCTGTCTGCTACTACCGAGTGTGATTGGCTGTCTTCAACTACTGATACTGACGGACGACACCAAGGAGGTGAAAAAAGTGTTAGTGTGGAGCCCGTGTCTAGAGTACTGTTACCAGAGGAGGCTAGCGTACAGTGAGAAGCTAGGCTAGTGCTATTAGAAGCACGAGCTATGCTACTGTTAGCTGAAACACAGGATAAATTACTATTAGCAGGAGCACAGGCTAGGCAACTGTCAGCAGGAGCACATGCTAGGCCACTATTAGCAGGAGCACAGGCTAGGCTACTGTCAGCAGAAGCACAGGCTAGGCTACTGTCAGCAGGAGCACAGACTAGGCCACTATTAGCAGGAGCACAGGCTAGACTACTGTCAGCAGGAGCACAGGCTAGGCTACTGTCAGCAGGAGCACAGGCTAGGCTACAGTCAGCAGCAGCACAGGTTAGGCTACAGTCAGCAGCAGCACAGGTTAGGCTTCTGTCAGCAGGAGCACAGGCTAGGCCACTATTAACAGGATCTACACTACTGTTAGCGGAAGCGGGATCCATACTATAGTTAGCAGCTGAACTACTATTAGCTAATTGGGTAATTCTACAAGCATCTTTGCCACATACACTGATATCTACAGAGTAGAGCATTGGTATCATTGTTCTGTGAACTAATCTAACAAGTGGGCCAATGACATTTATTAGTAGTATTAACTGTTATCTACATAATTATAGCTAGTACAGTGGAACACGTATAATTCAACCACGGATAATTCAAAAACACTGCTAATTCATACAATAAACTTTAGTCCCACTGATGCATGTTGCATGGATAATTCAAACATCTCATAATTGAAACAAAATTCTCCAGTCCCCTGAAAATTGGATTGTGCATGTTCCACTGTACTAGTAAATGCAATAGCAAAAGCAACAGTAAATGCAATAGCAACAGCGATGGCAACACATTGGCATTATTATGTAAACAGATTCAAAATTCCAATACAAAAGTGTCGTATCCATTGGACATTTTCTCCGAACAGTGAAACTGTTCATGAACAGGTACCTGATAAGCAACAATTAGACCCAACATTAGACCCAACATTAGACCCAACAATTGAGCCAACAATTAGACGCAACATTAGACCCAACAATTAGACCCAACAATTAGACCCAACATTAGACCCAACATTAGACCCAACATTAGACCCAACATTAGACCCAACAATTAGACCCAACAATTAGACCCAACCTTAGACCCAACATTAGACTCAACATTAGACCCAACAATTAGACCCAACATTAGACCCAACCTGTTCACTACACAAATTCATGATACACATATATATGTCCCTTACCAGTTCTCACAACAGAGATTCCTCATTCAAGCTGAGCAGTACAAAGTGATAACAGGAGCACAGGCTAGGCTGTGCCTAGCCTGTGCGACAAAGTGATAACAACAACATACCTACTGGAAGAAATTATTGGTTGAAATTAATTTTCGCTAATTTCGCTAACGGAAGTTGCAAAAAATTAATTTTCCTAATATTTAATTCTTTCAAAATTCTTAGAATAGCTAAAATAGAGTAGCAATCAAATTTGAAGGTTTTATGTTGAAAACAACACCTTGTACGACTTCAAATTTTTCGAAAGTCTGCAAATTTCTTACAATAAAGTCTGCAAATTCAGTTTTATGCTACGGATTCACCAAATAATTTCTTCCAGTTGTAGGGTATTATTAATATATGGATGAGGTTAGTCCTAGAACATGACGAAAGATGTCTTCCCTTTCGTTTTGTTGCTGCTATGATACCTCTAGTTGACAGCAAAATCATCAACAATACAAAGTTAAGGCTCCTGTCAAAACAGTCTATTTCATAGCTTTTATACAACACCCAACTCTTTTCTCCCCATACGAATTTTTTCCTATTATCAATTTTTTGTATCTAAACATTTCTTCATTCATTTTCAGTATGAAAATAGTTATCTATAGATAAAATTATCTATAAATAAAATATCTAGACACGCACAATCAAAAATACTTCTGCACAATGGCATTTTGCCAAAATGACATTGATAACAATGACACTAAATATAAATAAAGAAATATTCAGATACACAAAATTGGTAATAAAAAAAATCACATGGGGAGAAAAAATTTGGATGTTGTTAAAACTTCAAAAATCGACCGTTTTGACAGGGCCCATAGCTTTGTATTTTTAATGATTACACCGTGAACGAGAGATAAGAGGAACCAAAAAGAAAGGGAAGAGAACTCTCATCCATGTTCTAGGACTATAATTATAATTGCAAGCTAGTGATGTTACCTTTGTGTATAACTTGATGCTTAGGCGACTCAGGTGACGAGACGATGGAGATAGTATTAGCCTCCATTGCAATGAGCTCCACTGGATCCATCTCCGAGGTGGGCGACTGTAGCTGTAGGTCTACAGCAGTGACATCATCATCTGTGAGGTTTGCAATGCTAGCTGTTACTTCTACAATTGGGGAAATTTCAGTCTTAGGACATATTCCGGATTTGGGGGATTTCCCAGTCTTGGGGGATTTCCTGGTCTTAGAGGTTATCCCCGTCTTAGGAGATTTCCCAGTCTTGGAGGATATCCCTGTCATAGGAGATTTCTCAGTCTTAGGAGATATCACGGGGGTTGGGGATATCTCTGTCTTAGGAGATATCTCAGATGTTGGCAATGTCCCCGTCTTTGGGGATGTCTCTGACTTCGGGGATGTCGCTGACTTTGGAGATGTCAGTTGGTTAGAAGATGTTAGCATAGACTTGGGGGATTTGAATACATGTGCTTGCTCTGGTGAAGATGCTTCTGATTTCCTATTCCTGATTTTATTAATTTTGGCACACTGCTCTGAGGTAAATCTTAGCCCAACTTCCTCGGTGTCAACATCTATAGTTAACGGGCTATCGGAGACGTCACTGTCTAATGTAATTACTTTGGAGCTAGATCTCGTATTCCGGTGACTATTCCTTGCCATTATATATCTAGGGCTGAGAGGTTCAGTTTTTATGAAGGAGCTTGATGAGCCTAGACAAATATAAGCTATAGAGTACAAGAAACTATTGTACAGACATGAAATCTGAGAATCGTAATAATTATATGCATCTACCTACTGTATGTACATCTACCTACTGTATGTACATCTACCTACTGTATGTACATCTACCTACTGTATGTACATCTACCTACTGTATGTGCATCTACCTACTGTATGTACATCTACCTACTGTATGTACATCTACCTACTGTATGTACATATTCTTTCCTGCAAAGATACACCAGTAAGCATTGAGCAGGGGGATATGCAGCGACTACAGGAAGTTCCGAATCGACAACATACATACTTCAATTATGCCGGTCTATGCTCCAACAGAGCACACCTCAAGTCCCAACCGGATAACGATAATTAATCCTTAACGTGCATATTTTAACGTATTAGCTCCGAAATTTTGGAAAATTTTGTTCATGATTTTACTCCTATTTCAGTTTAGCTGATACCATAACTAGAAATGGTTTAAACTGTTCAACTTAGTTCTTGAAAGACCACAAGATCAACATCAAAATGATATATTGACCATTTCTACAAAAGGTATAGGTCCAAAATTAGAAATTTCTAAATCGGACTAAACCATTTAAAAAAGTGACGACTCCAGGGTGGCCAAGGGGCTGAAGTGAGTGTCTGAACACTCTGAAGTGACTAACGGCTGAATGGTCAAAGTTCAAGTGAAGCATTTCCATGACTATTAATCAACAAATAACATTGTACCTACTTAATATTAATAAAACAATAATATGACACAAATATTACATCGGGGAACAAAAGAAAAAGTTCCAGACGCAGCATGACAATTGAGAGGATAACTCCAAATATCTAAGTTAGGTGAACAGAGATTTTCAGAACAGTAAGCAATGGATCCAGTAATAAAGAAGTCAAGTCTCTATGCTGAGGTGTCTAGCAAAATACAAGCAGCCATCATCTCTTACCAGTTGAAGTATTGCCTTCTTGCTCCAGGTCGTGACCCCAGAGGAACTGTGGTGAGAGGTCGTCTGGGTCATCGCTTGCTGTTTTCTTGCCCTTCTCATTAGTCACCACCTCTGTCTCCAACTGCTACATAAATAAAGCATTCACCTGAAGGATCTGCCGATAAGTACTGTTTGCAAGCAGTGTGATACAATAAATAATGCGGTTTATAGCTTATACCTTTTAGCCAGCAGACAAATATCAAAATATAGTGGGAGTAATAAGCCATGGTTTGCACCTTGTTCAATATATCTTATTGGTAATCAGTGGAGATATAGCTCAAACAGAAAAGTGGTGATGCAAAATTAAACAGTCTACAGCAACGCATCTATTTTACACTTTACAGTCTTACAAAATGTACATGCATATAAATGTATAAATCAAATCAAAACCGGAATCAAACTAAACATGTTATTGTTACACCTACCAGACAACCTCAAATGTTACACCTACCAGACGACCTCAAATGTTACACCTAGCAGACATCCTCAAATGTTACACCTAGCAGACATCCTCAAATGTTACACCTACCAGACATCCTCAAATGTTACACCTACCAAAAACTCTCAAATTCAGAGGTGACTGTAATTGTTTTAAGAATTAGATACCAAACCAAAAACCTCCGATTCAAATATAATTATTGCTGATGAAGAATATTCAGCAAATTTAGTATTTTAGTGGATTTTAATAAAATAATAATCCACTAACGCTCGCCTCCCACGACGGGAGGCGAGTGGAGCGAGCCGTTAGTCGTTCTATGATAACACATGCACATACTACTAAACACAAAAAAGCAGTCTGGATATCAGATG
>JAOQGN010260961.1:0-10330 GCA_027564295.1 Himantozoum antarcticum | reverse complement strand
AATATTATACTAGATACCAACCACATTATCCAGACATATTTGCGACCATTGGGAGTACAAATTACACCAAAGCCAACATTACACTTCAGTACTTACTGAGCTCTATAATCACTTCAGAGTCCGTCATACGACGCTTCTGAGATTTCTTTTTTTGACGTGATACGACTTTCGGTTTGGCATCGTCCTCGGCTGGGGCAGGTTTAGCCGAGTTGAGTTGTGGAGGGGTTGGCCCTTCATCTATTGTCACTTTCTTAATTGATGATGATAGGTCTCCAGATCGACGGGTCTAAAATTGACAAGTTGACAACAATTAAATATAAAGCTACCCACAGAACAGCAATTACTGTGGGTTTCAGCAATCAGTTTCAGTGATTCATGTTCATAAGCACTCAAACATCAATACAAAAAGAAAACGGAAACAACTGATGAAGGGCCTAGTCACACCTTAGAGACAAGCAACATTTACGAATGGGTTGGTATGAAAGTTATAATAAAATATACTGGTCAAATTTACTAGAACAACATGATTTATTGACAGAAAGCCAGCGTGGGAGGGTAATTTTGTTGTATGCAGGCGTGGTACAACTAAGAATGTTATTAACTTTGAAATAACACAAAGATATACATGTATGATAGTATAATAATTATGATGAGCAGTTGTAGGTAACGCTTGATCAAGTGCTCCCAAGAGAGATCCACTTCAGAAACATCACAGAAGATAGTAACTAACTATAATTATAGCCTAAGTGATAAAAAGAGTGTTAGCTGCTAGCAGCACTGTAATGCAGGGATATCCAGCCTGGTAAAGTGGTAGGCATTTATTACCACTCCTTACACAATCAATCATCATTATAAAAATGGAAGATAATCAAATAATGCCAACAATTGATTAGATAATGCTATTGATTGTGGAGTGCAGCAAAAGGCAATCATGTAGGTCCAAATGTCAACGATCCAGAGGGGAAAGTCACAGAAGTTGTCCTAAAACACCAAAATGTTTGTCAAATGTGGAGAGTTCAGCAAGAGCTAGAGTTCGATGTGCAGGACTGCCGGTGTTGAGATACTCACTGGTTTTGGTGGCGGCCCAGGACCACTGCTATTCTGAGTTTCCTTTGGTGGTAGGTCTGGTTTGTTACTGCTACTGACGGGCTCAACGGATGTCCTAGATGAAGAACTTGGCGATTCTAAAAAAGATTTATTAGAAGTAGTAGATTGGTTATTATTATCACCATATCTTTTATCGTTGACGGGAGGCTACGCTATTATTTGCCTCATCTAAAGACTTTTAATTTTTATTACAGGCGTTTTGTAATGGGTCATAGCTAATTGGACAACATACATGCATGTCCCAAGGTAAGAGGAAGGTACAAGTATTAATAGAAAGCAAACGTGCTGCTCCTGCTGCCATACAGGATTTCCTTCCAAACCCAATTATGACTAGCTATTGATACACCTAAAGGCTAAATGAACTAATTATCATAACATCATAGGAAACAAGTATTTAATCATACAATACAGGGACTGATGGAATGATTGCTTATTGTATTAATTCATTGTCATTAGCTAAGGTTTCACCAAAGATTGCACGCAGACAGGAGTTTTCACGAAAATAATCTAATTAGCAACCAAGAGTAGAGATGACAAGTGGTATTCAATCAGACTGTGTGAAAAACTGTTCACATAACCCAAACATACCAAGCCAACTCTTGTGATAAATGGTGATAAAATAGCAGATAATGGCATATAATGACAACTGGAGCATTGTGAAGCCCAGTGACTGTCTATCATGTGAATAATTATTGTCAAGATGTCACTCATATCAGAAAATGCTACGTCAGTATTCAGTCTATTTAGTGATCAGCTACTAGGAAGCATACACTCATGTGCAGTCAAAGCATAAAGCCTCAATCCACTTATACTACAATCATGACACATACATCTGAATTTGAATGGCTTGGGAGACTAGAGACTAGCTTATAAACCTGTCAATTATTAACTTTTACTAGAAGTTAAGCAACTACAAAGCCATTTTTATATAGTGTTCTCCTGAATGAGTAATAATGATAATCGATGACTTTTTCTTCGTTACTCCCATCCAAGTTGTTTACACCACCATGTGGTAGAGTCAATCTCATTATGCATCAGGCTGGCTTTTTTGAGTTCCGAGAGACTTGCTGACTCATAGCCCAAGCAATGGTAGCTATCGATTAAGCAGTAGCAAGCACCTGTAGCAGTAGCAAGCACCTGTAGCAGTCTTGAAAACCCTGCAAGACCCCATAATATTCTCTTGCTTGAACGACATTTTGATGAACGACCCAGCAAAAGAAGTCACAAATCCTAACATTGGAGGCCACCAGTCGCACTATTCCACTTTCCACTTGGCACCAATTACTCTCGTTTATTACCAAAATCTTAATTCGTATTGTAAATTTACATGTAAATCTCAATTTCAATCCAGTACTTTTCATCATGCAGCATAAATAATAAAATAACATTGTGTAGAAATTGGTGAAGTTGGTCGCGACAAGAACCATTGAAATTATCCAGCCGGAATTGATCCAATGTTCATCAATGATGAGATTTTCCCCCGCCCCTCTCCCCCGGTAGGTATAATAGGTGTTGTACAATGGAATAACAACACAAGTTAAAAGCTACTAATCGTTGACTTGCCAGTGGCCAAATGTATTTTGTGCAACAAATGACAGTAGGCCTTAGCTGCATGGATGGAGGCTCGCTGTATGTGACCGTCCAGTGTCTACCAGTATACTAACCTTCGGAATCTCCATCGTCTGGCTCTGAACCCATACTATGTAGAGCATCAATGTATTTATTGTTGTCATTTGGATGCTTGACCTGATACTCATAGTATTCCAAGGCATGGAGAATAGCACCTGGATTGTTTTGAGTATCTTTTTCTCTATAAAGTATAGACATGTAATTATGGCCCTAGTAGGACTACTCTAAAATATTATGTTGATCTACATTTAAGTGGCTATTAAGGTCTATGCAGCCCTTCAGATAAGATGCAAACTCGCCTCTGATCGTTATCGTTGTATAGTGTAGGCCTACAATCCACACACACCGGTCTGAGAGTCAAACCAGCAACAGTCAAAAATCATGTACTGAGAAACATTGCGGAATTGGATTTGTTGTATATATGAAGTGACCAATTAAAGAGCGCTGGTATATACGCTGTGGTATTGACTGTAAAGCACGTGCATCGCTCATATATACCAACCAATCAGAGCGCAGATATTACGAACATTTCTTCCGATCTCGTGAACAAGTCTGAAAGCTCAGAATATTCAGATCCGATTGATCAGTTTAGATTTCGCCTCGGATCAGAATCTGACGCGGAACTGCGATTCGGAACGTCTGGATAGACCTTTACTCCTTGTAACTACATGGAACTGCAAAGCTGCAAATGAGGAAGGAGTGACTTGGTTGGTCCTTCGAATGGGGGTAGCGATAGCGAAGCTGCTGCCTATTAAATTACTAATTCAGTGGAAAAGATCTTTGTGAATCGCGTATCATATAAGAGATATATAAAAATTATAAGCCTATAATATTATATGTATAAGGAACCCCCACATTTTCAATAATTTTCTCATCTACATGATTGGTGAGTGTACAAGATAATTTATTGCAAGGTCTTAGCCATAGAGTCGTCTTAGCCATAGAGTCATCTTCCCCGGGGAGATTACTATTAGCCCACCTACGACTCTTAGCCGACCACTGGGGAGTTGGGAGTATGTACTATTGGGAATGCAATGGCAGACATGGCGAAGTATTTGAGGTGAGTAATCAGGAGAGGTTATGTCTAGTGAGCAGTGACTAGCTGCTGACGACGGCTACCAGTATGATCAACAACAACCAACCAAAAGCTACATTATTAACATTACATGTATTACTGGGTCAGGGTTGTTGTTTTGCTTGACCACAAGTTGACATTTACATGTGCAACATTTATGAGCGTAATAAAAAACAGTGTGACTCAGTTTCTTTGTATCAAGTATATGTAGCGTATTATAATAATATTATATCATTGATTCACAATTATATTTTAGTGACCCAATATTACCAGATGGGCCTGCTATCTACATGTATGAATGAATGGGCACCTCAGTAAATTAAATGTAAAATGGAGTAAATGAATATGACACCATTGCTTACTTACGTGATTTTAGAATGTTTGAGCCACTCTTGCCATGCCGGTGGCATGCCAACAAATGTGCCAGCTTCATTATCAAATCCTACGTGAATGTTGTGTGATATGGCAAAAGGCGCTCCAATTTCACTAATGTGTTCCGAAGTACTTTTAGATTTCCTAGATTTCCCAGCGAAAAAGTTTTTCACTGCTTCCATACTTCTCAACCACTAAAATAAAACATGAAATGACATGGTTATTATGCAAGATAAGGGAGAAAGTAATTACATAGTTATAACTATTAGAATTACATAATATAGACATTCGTCACGGTTCGTAACTGGAGCCTCATAAAGGAGTGCCGGTGCTTCCAAATCCAAACACCGGCCACCCGATCCTAAACAGTTACGAGTTGCCAGTACCTGTACCATACCTGTACAGTATCTGTACCATACCTGTACAGTATCTGTACCATACCTGTACTGTATCTGTACCATACTTGTACTGTACCATACCTGTATCTGTATCTGTACCATACCTGTACCTGAATATAATTATGTAACTATGGATAAAGTAATCGGCAGTCCTCTCTTGACTGGTGCGAGTTCAGGCAGCACTGTAGTCCCAGGCAGCACTGTAGTCCCAGGCAGCACTGTAGTCCCAGGCAGCACTGTAGTCCCAGGCAGCACTGTAATCCCGTCCCGCTACTGATCATTCAATTTCCAACATTTCGATTGGTACTGTACCAGGATAATAAACACAAGATAGAACAAGAGGATTCCCCGCGATGAACAAAGCTGGAGGTGTGAAAATGTATGACTGAACTCTGAGCAAGAGGAGTCACGTGTACGGCTAGTTCTGTGTACAAGTAGCAAGTAGAAGTAGGCCTACACAACATCATAGTGATACAAAGATTATTTGCAGAAGGTCAAAGCCAAAATGTCAACTTTAATCAGCAAAGTTGACACTTTGTGGTTATTGCAGTGATTAAGTACTACTCAATTTGTAATAATTGGCTAACCAAAATTACATCTTGATCTTAAGCTGTCAGGCAGCATTCTATACTATATTATAGTAAATTATCTGTGCATATATTTTATACTCCACTATCTTCAGTCAGATTGTGCGCTGTCAGATTAGTCAGATTCTGCTACCTGGCGTTTGAAAAGTTATTAATTACACAAAGATTATGTGAAGAATAAATGGGTGATAGCTGATCGATTACCACAAATATCATTGGTATTGAAAAGAAGGCCAGCTACTGCAGGCAATACAACATAAAAGCTATACCTCCCCAATTCTGAACTGAATAACCATTTGATTAAAGACCATAGATCACAGATGCCTGTGGATACCCCAATACCAGTGCGTACAAATAGTGTAGATAAATTTATCGGCACGAAAGTTGGGTAGTCGACATCACCAAACAGTGCAAGCCAAGCTGCAAAAGAGAATACAACCCAACCACTCACATTATTTTTCGCTTTAGTTTTCGGGTAGTCCATAGTCATGGTCGATGCAAATAAATCCGATTCCAGGAGATTAATTAATCCATTAGCCGCAGCCAGTAGTTAAAGCAACAGCAGGAAAATATTTTACAATGTTGAAAAGTCTCGCAGGAAAATGCTATCCAAGTTTTAATTGTACAAGGTGGAACACCAGTGCTAACTGCTAATACAGATGTTATACATGTACGATGTATCCAACGCTTGTGTATTGCAAATTCAGTGGACTGAATAGATTGAATGGTTGAAGGTTATTAGATTGAACTGAAGAAGAGCTATTTAGACAATGCCCAGCGATGCTTCACGGATCATGGCCAATGATGGAAGAGAAAGTCAATGCATAATGTTATTATTACGCCACAGCATCCTATAATAGTATTATCATTAGTAAACAGCATGATGAAGAATCTAGCCTGAGAACCTGCCAACTAACAGCCAATAGAGTAACATGTAGAGAGGACAATTCATGAAATGTTCCACTTTTAGTATGCTAGAATATGTCTAATTCTAACTGTTCCAACAATATTATTGCATGCAAATAGGTTGAATTTTCACTGTCTAAGGCCGCCAATAAGCATAAGAGGATCGTAGCAGAATTTATCAACAAGAACAGCTTGTGCGATGGAGGTTTATGACTACTGTATACAAAAAGCAGAGTATGATTCAAGATGGGCAAGTTAGCAAGCCAATTTAGATCTAATTATGTTGTCTTGCTGAAAACCACCGGCAAGTCAATTTAGTGCTTACCCAGTCTCATCAGTTAGTTTTCTGACAAATTGAAAACGTAGTTGGCTTTTCAGCTGACTAACAATATTAGACCTCTAGTCTCAAGTGGAATAAGTAAACATTGTGGTAAATAAGAGCCAGAAGAGACCCCTGAAATGGTATACTCAAATGCACACTTTTACACGGTCTCATCTACCGAGATCACCATCTGTAAGCGTGTTTGGCTGTTTATATCTGTGCCCTCCTACTGATAAGCGCAAATAATTTATGAGTTTGGTTAGTGCACAAAATCAAATTTTGTAATACTTGCCCACAAATTGTTCAATACCCGTATTAATATTGTGTATTTGCATGAAGAGCACAATGAGATGAAATTATCACTAAATGCACCAGCCACTCGACTAAGAACTCTTTTACATACTTCCAATTCAAGCCTGAGGATTTACTTTCAGATGTTTACCAGTTAGGTGGTTGTGAGCTACTGCTGTGCCTGTCCATCAAAATATATCACAAATTCACATACTTTCTATTTTTGTGCAAATATCCGTTCATTAGGAAAATAGTTTATCTTGTAATAAAATGTCAACATCACAACTTCACAAATCATCCAGTGCCATACTACCTAAATTGAATACGAAGGATTCAGAGAAATTGTTATCGTTATAATCTTGTGTCAATTTTTGAAGTTTATTTGGTTTAGATGCTGTCAAGACAGCTTCAAAGGTAACTTGCTAAGACTTCTCAGATCTTGTTAGACTCAAGATCTGGTAGACAATGGGGTAGACAATGGGGTAGACAATGGGGTAGACAATGGGGTAGACAATGGGGTAGATAATGGGGTAGACAATGGGGTAGCCATCAAGAAATTAGCGAACTAACACCGGTGAAAATTCAACACAATGTATCACAATGTTCATAGTATGCAAGAATATTGTTACAATAACAAATCTAGGTTTGGTTTATTATCCCTAGGGATAATCGAGTTCTATAGCGGGACTATTATTATCAGAAGTCAATGATAAAGTCTATGTCAGATAGGCCTGAAATGATAAAGTTGAGCTTACACCAGCTATGCAAGACAATAGTTTTCAGATTTGCATTGGTCTGAATTAAATATTATGATCGTTCAAATGCGCTGTCATTGCGGTATTTAGATGCAGAAAAGGCCATAGAAGCCTATTACGTACAATAAGAAGCAATAAAATGTTAAGATTTATCAATAAAAAAAATTTCAACCTAATTTTAAATATTTCTATAAACTATTAATCTTTTTCATAAAGCAAAACTGAACGGAAATTATCATTGCGCAGGCCCACCAGTGATAGCGATCCGATTTATTACCATTTTTTAACGGAAGTAATTTACTTGATTTGCCAATCTCAAGTGAGCGGACCAGTCATGTCCGTCGGCTACGAGGGTTAAGGTTATCTTACGAAGAATAATAAAAATAACGGGTAAACGTTTTAAATAACCATTATTAGTCCTATTAGCTACGCTATAGAACTAATAATGGAGTATGAAAATTACAACTCAGGATGCAGTGACCAGTGAGCAGAATGGGAGTAAGCGAGTAGTTTCATTATACTAATTATTTCTCAAGTAGTACAACTGCCAACATAATTATTGGATTAGCTCCAACTTTGGATCAATCGATCACAGATTTATATTTAATTACAAAAAGTAGCACAATGTGAGAACTTTGAACCATAACTGAACAGAGCTTGCCACATGATACAGTAACTGTAGGTAAGATGCAGGTATGCAAGTCAAGAGCTGTGTGAGGCAGAGTGTAGTGTTGTAAAGCTTGGTAACATTGCTTATACAACATGTAGTAAGTAATTGTCAGATGACAAACCTTAGTCCTATTGATAATCCGGTAAAATTCCTATTCAGTTTGGTCGATGCGTATAAGACACGTACAAGTACAAGACAAGTACAAGACAAGTACAAGACAATTCTCAATTTCCATTTTGTGACGCAAAAACCTTGAAGATCTAAGTCTAAGGCAAGATGATCAATCACCGGAACTAAAAAGAAAATTGTTCGATCATTTCACAACTGGCAGTGGCAGCCATTTCGGCAGCAACTCGGGACATGGGCGGATGGATACTAGTTTGATAGCTGATGATGTCATTTGGTGGACAACAGGTGGAGTGCTGGACAGAAGCAGACCAACTTCTGATAAATAATAGGAATTGACACTCTTGCTATGTTTTGTGTAACAGTGTAACTGCATTTCTTGTAACTTTCTTGTAACTTGTAAGCTCAACTTGCAACTGTATTGTTGGAGATTCGACAGAATCTACTTGACGAATTCCAGTCTTTATGCTCTATAATAGACTGGCAAAGGTTTCTTTGCCTTCGATGTTTCGACTGGGGGAGGGGCACGGGAAGTCTATAAATAGCATAGACTATAGAGGGCGGCGGAATATTATTCTAAGAATTACCAAAGCAATAACAGCATTTTTGTTTGTGCAAATAAAACAAACAGCTAGGTGTAGCTATATTGTAGAATTTCAAGTAACGCTTGCACCTGGTTGCACCCATCTTTTGTTCCACAGTTGAGTTGTACTGTCATACTAGCGCTCTGATAAATATGTCCAACAGGAAATAATTTATGTCATCATTTATAATAAACTATTTGATAATAAATGAGAAATATATTTGATTCCAAATTTATTTATCCAAGTGCATTGAATACCCTTTCATTAACCACTGTAAATTTAATTTTTGAAGCCTTAATTTACCAATAATGGGTAGCCTACTAATGGGTAGTAAATGTGAAGTCATATTATAATTATCATCCAAGCAACAATTAACAATTATTTAGTAGACATCATCGACATTTGGAGATAAAAAAAGTGAATCATACCCAGACCTAATTAAAGCTACACAGACATAGAATAGAACGAGTGTGACAGCAGTATGTCTGTGCATATGCGGTTATGCACACGGTCAGTGTCATATACATGTGCAAACAACTCCAGACACTCCCAAGTGGTCAACAGCATCACAAAAGGTTCATCAGTCATCACAAAGTACGAAATGTAAATAACATGGTTTAATGTACTGGTATAATTCGGCTTCCCATGACTCTCGTACTCTAATACCATGTAATCTAACATTATTCTTTACAATTTAGAGAGCTGACGAATCATCTTTTCAATCAACCCACATTACACAATATTTAACATAATGTACTGGTATAACTTGGTTACCCAATTGAACCAAATGCGCTTGTAACCCATTTATAAGTAAATTAGAGCAGTGCCTACAACAACTCATTAACTTTAATTAAATATTATTACAGTTCATTATTGGGAGCAGTCTTGAATTTGTTGTCAGTTGCAGTGGAAAATGATTCGCGGATTTGATAATTTACAATTTCTAAAATACAGCCAGGTCAACAATTGTGCAAGGTACCATCACAACGTAAGCTCATCAAATTGATTGAGTTATATTCGGATGCCACCGTTACACACCGCTCAGAGCTGTGCAATTGGATGTTTTGACAAGAATCTGCAGCAAACTATTCAAAGCAGTGTTCTGACACATGCTTCCAGAAACGGATACATATACCACCCAAGATTGCCTTATCACTAACCAGATAATGCAGATACAGATAACAGAAAAATCATTTAAAGTTCAATTCTTGCAACATTATCTGGTTGTTTCTGCTAATCCTGTGGATTTGGTATTAGTTGTCTTCTTTTCATTCCTAGAGGCTGGATAGCACATCGACTACATACATGCAGCGATAACGTCAATGGAAACCAATGGAGGTGTCTGTTTTTTGTTGTTGTTCTTTTTTTATATACACGATATAATGCCCTGCAATGCCATTAGTACCCATAACATTTTCTATTTGAAAGTTCATAATCCCACGACGGGAGGCGAGCGGAGCGAGCCGTTAGTCGAAAAATGATAACAGGTGCACATACAGCTAACCACC
>JAOQGN010260850.1:0-10331 GCA_027564295.1 Himantozoum antarcticum | reverse complement strand
TAGAGAGAAGACGACTTGGAAATCCACTGGGTAATATATAAAACATAGTCTTAGAGAGAAGACGACTTGGAAATCCACTGGGTAATATATAAAACATAGTCTTAGAGAGAAGACGACTTGGAAATCCACTGGGTAATATATAAAACATAGTCTTAGAGAGAAGACGACTTGGAAATCCATTCGGTGAAGTGGAAAAATTGTTTTAGAGAGAAGACAACTTACATGTCCACTCTGTAATATACTAACATTATCTTAGAGAGAAGATAACTTACCAATATATTCGGTAATATGCACACATTGTCTCAAGGGGATGGCTACTTGTAAATACAATTGCTAGTATTGAAATAAGTATTATAAATAAGATAATTCTTATCTTATGCTTACTTGATGCAACCGACTATATTGTCAGAACAGAGCTTCAATAATAGTAATATACAAGAATAGAAAACCCCAAGAAATATTATTACAATATAAATTGTGTCTTAAAATGGCATATTTGCTTATATTTTACTTTTTCCAGTAAAGCCTTGCAATTTCTGCATGGCTTTGGAATTTGGTTGCCAAGTTGCATGTATATTAGTGTATCTGGCATACTGATTCATATTCTATACCTATATTCCTGACTGTCTAAATGGAGACTTGCTATATTCGTATTTGCACAAAATAAACTCCTCTGCAATCCTCCCTAGTGAAAGAGCGAAAATATTGGCCAGATTTCCTTTAACTGATCAGAATTTTTCACTTTAGGAAATCTAGGTGTAGATATAGGGGTAGAAAACCACCATTATACTTACATGTATAAAGCCAAGCGATCATAGAAACCAGATACAACAGCTAGAATAGAGAAGTAGTGATACCATCTGGTTTCTATGATCACTTGGCCTTATACATGTAAGTATATTGGTGGTGTCTTATATATCCAGGGGGTAGGTAGATACAACAGTGATCATTGACGTTGTTACTAAATGGTGTTAGCCTGAATGGAGTTTGGTTAGAGCACAGATGGCATGTCACACATTTTGGGTGAGTTTGGTAGGGTTTAACTGCGAAAGTAGGAATTACGTTTAGTTTAGTTACTTCTCTCTCCAGGATACGATTCTCCAGTTATAGATCAATGCCAAATATGATGGGGCCCATGGGCACCAAACTAAGACATTCTGATCGTGCTCGGCCAATCAGCAACCAGCAGAGGCAGACCATACTGTTTGCGAAACTGCACACAACTTCTGTAATACTTATTTTATTACCTGCAGAGCTAAGCAACTTGCGGAAGTTGTGTGCCTTTTTGACAAACAGTGCAGTCGGCCTCTGTTGGTCGCTGATTGGCCGAATACGACCGAAATGTTGTAGTTTGGTGTCCATGGGCCCATCATATTTGGCATTGCGCTATAACTAAAGAATCGTATCCTGGAGAGAAAGATAATTAAACCAAAGGTAATTCCTACTTTTGCAGTTCAACCTTACCAAACCCACCCAAAAGTTGTGACACGCCATCCGTGGTTAGAGTATTCCTGATTGTACTGTAGACATGTTCTGAACAGGCTTGTTTTAGTATTGAAGGTCCAAAAGTTGAGTGACTGCTAACTGCATTCCAATCCAAATAGTCCTTGTAGCCTATCATCTCTCTTTCTCTTAATTGTCTCATCTTTGGGCTCTGTGTTAGTGCACTTGAGGTCTAATCTGGTCCAGCTACCTTTTTTGGTCTGTCTAGTCAAGCAGTTGTAGTGTGAGTGGTAGTGACTGTAGTGGTAGTTGTAGTAGTAGTCTAATCAACAAAGAGTGTAGCGACCACTACAACTCCTTGGTTTAATCTACATTGAGAACTTTTTGTGGTAAATATCTGTCATTCAGTTAAATCAAAAGTATAAACGTCTTCTACGGTTTGTAGCTTACAAAAGTATGTTCTAAACACAAAAATCATTCTACATTTATTAGTGGCAGCTTATGATTGATTGATTGTTTGATTGATCGATATACACTTTATTTTACTGTTCAAGAATGTTTAAAAACAATCATATAAGAACATGTACATTATATGAAAAAAAAATTAATAACATTAGGAATATAAAAAAAAATTTCCAAAAATTCATACACCAAATCTATAAAATAAAGTGTTATTTTATAACACTTTATTTTAGGTTCTGTGCTTTTTTATAAAACCATCATCAGTTCGTGAAGAGTGACGGTGAGTAGATTGTCTGGGTGGTACAAGACTACAGGCGATGACCAGGTGTATTCACTATGGTGCAGTATGTTGTACAAATGCCATTCATGTAATCATGTAGCAAAGGTAGGTTTGTAGCCAGCAGTCGTTCAGAGTAGTGCTCGAGATTGGGATATATAGTTTTTATTTTTTTAGGCATTTTCTTTTAATGCTTTCCAGTTTATCGATGTCATGTTTATTTATTGAAGCGAGCTATGCAGGGCATGCATATGTGAGTAAGGTTCGGATAATACCTGCATAGTAGTTGCATAATCCTTGAGTGTTGACGCTATGTCGTTTGAGTAGAAGTAGTGGGTAGCATTTTGCATGGCTTCTGTCCACTATTGACGCAGCATGGTGATGGAAGTTGAGATGTTGATCTAAAGTCAGTCCTAAGAGATTGAATGATGTGACTTGATCAATTTCTTTGTTGTTGATAACGATAGGCGTCTCTAACCTAATTTTGTCCTTTAGAGATATGATCATGTGTTTAGTTTTTGAGGTGTTCAGGGTCATATCGTTCGTTGATCACCATTCTGTACTAGCTGTAGCTTCACTGGCTATTGTTAGATCATTGGTTTACACAATCATGTTCTAAATACAAAAATCCTTTTACTGCTGCGAGCTTATATAAACATGTTCTAAACACAAAATACTTTTACCTCGGGAACTTCCACATGTATTAGCACTGAAATCCTTCCACTGCTGGCAGCTTGCATTATGTTCTAATCACACAAAAACCATCGATAAAATCTATAGTTTGGAAGTACTCTTTAAAATCTTTTTACGTACACATCCACTGTACTACTTTTACAGGACCAATTTTAATTTTGAGTTGTTCCTCAACTTTAGCAGCAGCAATGAGGTGATCTGGTACCTGGCTACAGATAGATTTTAATATGAGATAAGAGGTGTATTAATAAAATCGTGATCAGGGATGAGATTTAAATATGCACAACAGTAGAACAATGAAGCATACGAATATTATAGTATCAATTCTATCAAAAAAATGTTTTAACTAAACAAATGACAATTGGAATAAAATATGTGCCAGAATCGAAAATTCCTCTGATATAAATTAAAATTGTATTCTGTGTTAATTCCTCAAAACTTGTGCTCATTTCAGCACATCTAAATATACTGCTTGGTTGATCCTTCTTTTGGGACAAACCATGATAAAAAAATAACTTTGCATATGAACATTTTATATTATCCAATGATATTATCCTATTGATACAGTAAATTCAATAAATATATAGGGAAAATTGCTAAATATTGCTGAGTTTCCTCAGCACGTTGCGGATTGTGTATTTGCGTTAGTTATTCACTGGGTTCCCATGAGTTGACTAGCAAGTGAGTTGGGACATAGTTGCACCATGGAAAGACGCCAACTCACTGCTAAGCGACTAGAAATGCTGTCGTTGACTGCGCGATTAGGACACTGTAGTCACTTAATGAAAATACACTCTATGAACCATGGAGCCAAGCTGAGCCTTAGCTAATTCTTGGCTGTAAGGAACAGGTTAAATATATAAATATAAAGCAAATTAACTCATTGATACCTAAATTATTGGCTCTAAGGAACAGGGGAAATACATAAATATAAAGCAAATTAACACTGGACTCATTGATACCTAAATTTCATCAGTTGTGGAACTCATTTCATTTTACACTCAATATTTATTTACATAAATTAATATTTTTAATTCCACTATTTTAGTTTAATAAAATGACTTCATATTAGGTTTCCAGTTTGAACACTATTATAAGGTTATTTTTGGTGATGCATGGCATATCCCGGGATGCATATATTCACACTAAGTGATTGCCCTTCAGTTTAGTTTAATATTATTGGTGTGTGATGAAATAATCTGAGGAAAGAGCATCATGATTTGACTGTTATTACTTTCTTCGTAACATGCATTTGCTTGAACACTTTATAATAGCCGATATGTCAATGCATACTATTGGCTACTTAAGCTACCAAGCGAGAGAGATAATTGTATTAAAAGCGCCAGAACCTGAGGCTAACCCATGTCACTACCAGGGGAAAGACAACTCAGGAAAATTAAGGCTAGACTCAGCTGCACACTTGTGATTTTCACCTCAACTCACTAGCTAATCACCTCATGAAAACCTGGTGATTGTGTCCTGCCCGGTCAGTGTTCTTTGAATTGAACTACAGAGCTGTATCGTAGCCTATATTTTGAAAGAAAACGCCTAATGAATGCAGGAATCAATTAATTCAAAGTGGTGTCAGGGGTGACGTTTACTACATTTGTGTTGCATTATTGTACTGGGTGCCTGCTTACCAATTTTCGTGTTTCTGTATTGAATTCTAGACAGTTGGATTTCTCTCTTTTTTGGTTTTATTTAGTAATACTTCTTATTAACTACTACAGCACATCTGTGATACAATCTCATGTTACACTTCCTTATAGGAATGGAGTTGCCTAGAGATATAGAGATCAAGCTAGAACCTAATGATGTTGTAATTGTGGGCGTTGAGAACATTTACACAACTTCCAATCAAGAGATCAAGGCTGAAATCCAAACCAGTGACACTGAATGTGATGCTATCTTATATTCATCCACAGACATAGTCACTGATTCACCGCCCAATGAAAATTGGTTCCCTGACACTGTAAAAAAACTCATCAGTGTACACTCACTAATGAATCATTCTCTCAAAGCCGTGCTCTAAAGCAACATGAGCTAGCTCATAACGGAGATAAACCTCATAAGTGTCCACTCTGCAGTAAATCATTCATTCTAAGCAGTGTTCTAAAGCATCATCAGCTAATTCATACTGGAGAAAAACCGTATCAGTGTCCTACACTCTATAGTAAGTCATACATTCGGAAAATAACGTAAGACAACTTCAGTTAATTCATAATGGAAAACAATCTTATCAGTGCACATTTTGTAGTAAATCATTCTATCAAAGTAGTGGTCTAAAGAAGCACCAGCCAACTCATACTGGAGAGACGCCTCATCAATGTACACTCTGTAGTAAATCATTTTCCCAAATCGGTAATCTAAAGCAACACCAGCTAACTCATGCCAGAGAAAAATCTTATCAGTGCACATTCTGTAGTAAATCATTCTCTCAAAGCAGTGGTTTAATTCGACATCAGCTAATTCATACTGGAGCCAAACCTCATCGGAGTACACTTGGTAATAAATCATTCTCTTGGGATGCTCATTTAACGCAACGTCAGCTACTCCGTGCACACTCTGTAGTAAGTCATACGCTCACAAAAGTGGTCTGAAGCATTACCAGTTAGTACTAAAACTAAAAGAACTAAAAGTAACTAAAGGGAAACAAAAAGTGCAGGAGGTGATAACCTGATAGCAAAACTAATCAAATACTGCCCAAAATGCATATATCGAAGCATGGCTGACCTCAACAAAATAGTTAAACCGAGAAAATCCCCAAATGAGGTGAAAAAAGGTGTCCTGATACCACTACCAAAACCAGGGAATAAACAAGGACCGTCAGGTAATATCAGACCGATAATCCTGCTGTTTTGTGGCAAACCACCAGCACATTGTTGACCGACACACGATGAAATCCCTTTCAAATTGAAGAAACGTAACCTCCAGGTTAACATACAAAAGACTGATGTGTTTTGTAGACATAGCTATAGATGCAGATGAAACATGGAGGAAATGTAAATACCAGGGTAGCCTACTAGATACAGAGTTAGACATGCTTAGAAGAAAAGGACTAGATATACAGGCATACAAGATACAAGGAAGATAAAACTCTTCCTATACTCAAAAAAAAAACTGAGCATAAAAACAAAGATTAAAATGCACCAAACTTATACATGTATAATCAATATTTTCCTATATAACGGCGAACTATGAACCCTAATCAAAGCCTTGGTAGAAGAAATAGATGTGTTTCAATAAAATCAACAGAAAATTCTGAATAATATACGGTGGGCAAAGACCATATCAAACACTAGGCTTTATAAGATCACATATAAAAGGAAATGGAGTACAGACATCAAGAAAAGGAGAATTAGTCGGCTAGGACATAATATGCTTAGACTGGATGAGGAAACTCCTGCAAAAATAGCACTAATCGAAGCTCTGGAACCAGTGAAGTAACCACCAGGGAAACCCAAGCTCATATGGCTCAATCTCATAAACAAAGAGCTCTATGACCAGCATCTAAACACGGACAACATCGCAAAGCTCACAAATCTAGCAGATGGCAAATATACTTGGAGGGGTATACTTAGGCTCGCAATGTCAGAAACCGATGATAGAGCGTCATTGATAGATATATTTTGGAATCCAAAAGTGTTGTTGATGATGATGACCCATTTAATATCTACATACTTGTGCCATGTTTGTTTGTAACAGAGCGAACGCCAATTGGATTTGACATATCATCTCACGACACTGACCATAATATAATAAAATTTATTATTCTTGAACTTGATTTTGTGGTCTCTTCTGGTATATATTGTGGGAGTCTTGTGCTATTCGTGTTGGGTATGGTCTATTTTGCAGAGCTTTACCAATGCTTCAACCACGTTTGCTACTTCTATAGAGTCAAATATTTTGCTATAATTATTATTTATGTGGCCTTTAATGGATCTCTATCACCAATTTTCAATTGATGTTCTTTGTATATTGCAAGTGTTACCTTTAAAACGAGCTATTGTTTAGCACTGTAGGTAGAAATTGGTCCGTGTGGTTTGCCTCTAAACTCATCTTTTGCCAAATTGGAGCCCAAATTATATTATAGCATTCGTGTGATATAAGACCTTGTCCGAAAGAGATGAAACCTGATTACAAATTAGTTGCCATAGGGATATTATTACACATATATTATCCAATGATATTGTGCTATTGATATACCTAGATAAATCAATAGATATAAATTATGGAACAAATCGCTAAATATTGCCATATTTTCCGCAGCAGTATTGGAAACTGTAAATTAATATGGTTGTGGATTGTGCATTTGCATTAGTTATTGTGTTCTGTCCAGTCGGTGTTTCTTGAACTACAGAGTCTTGTAATAATCGTAGCCCATTTTGAACGAAAATCGAAAACACCTGAACAATACAGACATCAATGAGTTCGAAGTGGCGTCAGGGGTGACCGAACTTTACTACTTTTGTTGCGAAAATGTACTGAATGCTTAGCCATTTGTCTGGGCTATAGAACCATGGTGTTATTCCAGGCAGATCAGCATACCGTATGTGTTTGGTTATTATTAGTATTACGGCTTTTCGTACTTTGTGCTAAGTTCTAGACACTTGGATTCCTCTCTTTTTAAGTTTTATTTCGTAATACTGCTTATTAACTGCCAACAGCACATATGTGATGTAATCTGATGTTGCACCTCCTTACAGAAATGGAGCTGCCTAGAAATATAGAGATCAAGCTAGAACCTGATGATTTTGCAAATGTAGGTATTGAGAATATTTACACAACATCCAATCAAGAAAACAAGGCTGAAATCCCAACCAATGATGCTGAATGTGATGCTATGTTGTATCTTTCCGCAGACATAGTCACTGATAAATCACTGCCCAATGAAAATTGTTTCCCTGACACTGAAGAAAACTCATCAGTTTGCACTCAAAATATTCTCTCAAAGTAGTGCTCTAAAGCATCATGAGCTAACTCATAATGGAGATAAACCTCATCAGTGTACAATCTGTAATAAATCATTCAATCAAAGCGATAATCTAAAGCGACATCAGCTAACTCATACTGGAGCCAAACATCATCAGTGTACACTGTAGTAAATAATTCTCCTGGAAATATATTCTAAGGCAGCACCAGCTAGCTCATACTGCAGAGAATCCTCATCAATGTACCCTCGGTAATAAATCATTTTCTCAAAGCAGTAATCTAAAGATACATCAGCTAATTCACACTGGAGAAAATTCTTTTCAGTGCACATTCTGTAGTAATTCCTTCTATCAAAGTAGTCATCTAAAGAAGCATCAGCTAACTCATACTGGAAATAGATCTTATCAGTGTTCACCATGTAGTAAATCATTCTTTGTAATCGATGTTCTAAAGCGGCATCAGCTAACTCCTGCTGGAGAAAAACCGTATCAGTGTACACTCTGTAGTAAGTCATACATCTGGAAAGGTGATCTAAAGCAGCACCAGCTAACTCATACTGGAGAGAAACCTTATAAGTGCACACTCTGTAGTAGATCATTCTCTCGAGGCGGTTCTCTAAATCAACATCAGGTAATTCATACTGCAGCCAAACCTTATCAGTGTACACTTGGTAATAAATCATTCTCTCGGAATGATCATTTAAAGCAACATCCGCTAACTCATACTGGAGATAGCCCCGTACTGGAGATAGACTCATACTGGAGATAGACCTTGTCAGTGTACACTTTGTAATAGATCATTCTCTCGAAGCAGTTCTCTAAAGCAACATCAGCTAATTCATACTGGAGCCAAGCCTTATCAGTGTACACTGTATAATAAATCATTCTCTCGGAATGCTCGTTTAAAGCGACATCAGCTAACTCATACTGGAGATGGACCTTATCGGTGTACACTCTATAGTAAGTCATACACCTGGAAAAGTGATCTAAAGTGACACCAGCTAACTCATGCTCGAGATGGACGACCTAATAAGTGTTCACCCTGTAGTAAATCATTCTCTCGGAGTGCTCCACTAAAGGCACTTCAGCTAACTCATACCGACGAACAACATAATCAATGTACAATCTGTAATAAATCCTTCTCTCAAAGCCATCATCTAAAGTGACATTGGCCAACTCATACTGTGGATAAGCCGTTTCAGTATTCAGAATGTCACGAATAATTTCATCTGTGTGTTTATTTAATAATAAAATGCTTCTTATTTTCTATTGAAATCTGCTGTATACCTCAATAAGGTATTGTTACAGAATTTCGAGTTTGGGTGCCCTTCTATATATGTGGATCCTATCGTACAAATAGTTTGAACTGTAGTATGTGTGACTAATAGATACTGCTGAGCAGTTGTGTATATAGTTGTAATTGTTAGAGCGTGTGTGTATGTGTGTTCGAGATACGTATGCGTTATAATTGTACGATCATGAAAGAACAATAACTCTATGAGTGTGTGACCGTGTGCACGTTATAACCAACGTACTAGTATTAGTATGGTCACGAGCACATACAACCCTGGTATTGTGCACAGTATTAGTGATGTACTTTTTTTCGGTGCTTGGAGCAAGTGATTTCTCTGTTTGAAGAGAAATAAAAAACGTACATACCGTGGTGTGCGAAATAAGGGCAACCTAAGAAAATAGCCAATTTCATATTTTTGTTGATAATAGTGATTATTCATACTAAAACCCTATAAAACCGTAATTATATTATTAGAAAGAGAAATTTTGTATCTACTCATATCCATAAATCAAATCTACTCGGTCATTGAACTGAGTAGATATTTGGGTTATTTAGCAAACATCGAACTAAAACCAATAAATTATGCTAAATTATTGCATTCCATCTGTATATAATCTTCTCTCATTGAGTAGGCTTTAGGTCTGTTGAAGCTTTTTAAAGTTTCTTATGGCTGACAATGCTTACTTCCTTGAGCCAACAAGATACAATGGGTAATAACGTCAACCAAATACGAGATAAAATTTGGTGGAATCGTCACATCCGTCTATCAGTTTTTGGAGTGATTTTTTACCCCAAACACCAACTAACAATCCCAAATTCTTAAAAATCCAAAGCCAATCCTCATATCTATTGGGTTTGAGGATTGGGCCCGTTTGGGTTTGGTATCTGAAATAGGGGTCAAGAACCCTCCGAAAACTGATAGACAGATGTGATACTTCAACCAAATTTTCTATCGTAGCCCACATTTGAGTGACGTTATTACACATTTTATCTTGTCGACTCAAGGTAGTAAGCATTGTCAACCATAAGAAACCTTAAAAGCTTCAACAGACCTAAATCCTACTCAATGAGAGAAGATTATATCCGGAGGGAATGCAAGAATTTAGCATACCACGGTATTGGTTTTACATGTAGTGCAATGTTTGGTATATAGCCCAGATATTTGCTCAGTTCAATGACTGAGCGGATTTGATTATGAACACGAGTAGATGATAAATTTATCTTTCTAATG
>JAOQGN010260849.1:0-16972 GCA_027564295.1 Himantozoum antarcticum | reverse complement strand
TCTCCAGTGTCGATTTAGTATGTCATCAAATGTCTCATCACCGGTTATTGGAGGGTCGATCACATCATCCACAACATTCCACTCCGCCTCATCTTCTCCCCTAACAACATTGTCAACATCTCCTGCTACAAAAGCTGGTGATGCAGGTGGTGGTGGTGGTGGTGGTGGTGGTGGTGGTGGTGGTGGTGGTGGTGGTGGTGGTGGTGGTGTTTGCGGGGGGGGGAAGGTGGGGGGTGTGGGAGGGGAGGGAGGGGGAGTGGTCAATTTACATAGGCAATTAATAGATGTATTGTGGTGTGAACCATTAGTTTCGATTTGGCCAAGATCTGATGCAGTCTCTAAATGTTCTCTTGGTGACTTGTAAAGTAAATTGCCGAGACAATGATTTCAGGCTTGTTAATGGCTTAGAGATTCCAGTTAATCTTTCAAGAGCAACCTGGGAATCTTTCGGGCCCATTGGCCGAAGAGCATCTCCTTTATATGGAACTGTGACAAGAGAGAACATTTCTCGTACTGTTACTGTTATGTCATGGTTGATATTTAAGCACTGTAGCACATGACTATTAATTGTAAACCATAAAAATTAAGAGCAAAATTGAGTCCTTAGTATACATCATTCCATAAACATACGAATTCCACTCTAATTAACTTTCAAACAATCACTGCATTTCTCTCAATATAATGTCAGCGAGCAGCGTGGAAATTTTAGTTGCAAAACCAACTAATGCATCGCAAACTGTAATGTGCCGCTAGTACTAGTGAGTTAGTGCCAGCACTGTGCTAGTGCCCGTGCCCGTGACAGTACCAGTGCTAGTGGGTTAGTGCTAGCACCGTAAGTAGTAGGAAGTGAATATCTATACACAGCTTTTGATGCTTGTAACTTTCTCTCACGCTGACCTACGCACACCTTCCACAGATTTTTACTCTTTGTGAACTTTGCTCATAATCCCTCCTTTCATTTTACACGAATGATCTTCCTTCAACTTCTTTGATCAATTTCACAGTTTGTGTTTTCCCGCCATTCATATTTCTCCTCCCGTAACACGACAGTCAGGGTCTGGTATACCAGCCTTAATACTAAGCTTCAGACAGAATACAGCAGGGCTCTAAAGATCAGAATATCGATGTTGTTTTACACAGCTGCACTTTGCAATCACTGGCTAGCTGTACATGTTGATGGAACAAACAATCACTCAGACTTTGTTTTCTTATTCAGGAAAAACAAAACGGCAGCCCTGAATAACCGGTTCAGATCTGATGATGCAGTTCATGTAGATCGTATATATAACGTTATGTACCCTGAGAAGGATAACAAGACATACCTTGATGACCCTAGTCGAGTCAACCGTATTCAAAATGTCGAGCTGTCAAAGTACGAAGCTCTAGCGAAGATTAACGGCCCGCTACATGTACAGCTAATCAGTGAGAGGCTCAAGTGTGACCAATGACGTCACTCCTAGCTATTGCTGTTGCTGTGATGCTCAACTAACTACAAAGTATATGTTTTCTGACCTTTCTCCGTCTCGCTCCGCTATATATGTTTATGAGTTCCCGTTATCAACAACGGTTATGAATATAATTTGGTCTTTGGGAACTGAAATTACATTGTGGGAATCACTCCCCACAGTTGCTCGTAATTGCTAGCAGCTTACGCAACTAATAATTGGGATATTATGTCCTAAGTTCATTCTACGTAATATTTTAGACCGAGCTCCATGTTTCCCATGATAGCGGTGGGCGGGGCAGAGAAGGTCAAGCACAACCGTACCACAACAGCCGGCCACCTGAGACGGGTTTATAGACCGACTCCTGAAATGGCACATATTGAAAGAGACAATATTCAGCAGCTCATGCATCCATATGATTTCAGCACATGGGAAACTAGGAAGTCCTTGGGCATTAATGTAACAGACGGGACTCATCACTACAGGCCTCGACCCAAGAATCAAATATTCAAGATACCCTACTATTCGTCATATGTGTGGTCTTAAAGCTGGTTAACTTTCCTGAGAGTGATGCTAGTTGTGCATATTTATTCTTTCGTTTTGGCATAGTAAATGCAAAAACATTGTGTCTTTTTTGGGGAATTGCTGCAATTATTTTGACCTTCACCTTTTCGTACCAATAATGGCTCCCACGGCATGCAATATTGCAGCCACCAGCACTCAACGGTATGCAACAAGTTGTATAAGATATGCTTCTCTATTACCGGCACCATGTCTAGTAGCAGGGGACACGAAATTCCAGTTGAAAGTGAAATGTATAAAAGGAGCTGAACATTGTAACCCAGTCTAAGTAATATTATAACATTGCTGGTGCCTCCTCAATGTTTCAACTGTTTGAAATTTTCACATCATTAAATATTGCCCATTATGCATATAATTCAGTGTTGTACATGTAATTAGTGCAAGGTTTGTGAAGTAATTATTGTGAATTATATAGCTTAACTTCTTAGACCACCGTGGTGATGTTATCAGGCTGGTGCACAGCTCAACAACCACCAGCCCCGTCCTCAGTGCTGCCTAACAAGTTTGGCTAATGAATACCACCATGAAGTAACATTTCTCTTAATGATGATCACAATGTGTTTGTCTATGAATTAAATACTGTAAGGAGTACTACTATGCTGTCTTGAATTATTAGTGCCTTATACGTACGCTAACATTATTTATTTGCTCAATTCTTATTATTGCTCAATTATGTATTATTATTTAAGTGCAATGTATTCTTATTTACTTGCATAATAAAAGCAATGAATGAATTATAATACATCTTTTATTCTTGACTTTTATTATTAGTCGCAGTAGACTGTATAATTCCCAGAATATTATATAAAATCAGCCGCTGTATTATTCTACAATGTGCCTATGTTGTAATGCAACTAGTTCAGACAGCACTATATATAGCTCATTAGTAGCTTGCAGTAATCCAACCTACTGCAAAGACACACTAGAATATTTATTCCCTAATTTAACAGATTTTGCATAATTACAGAATTTTAAAATTTACATATTGTCCAAATGCAATACATTGTAAACAATGCAATACAAAACTGTGTAATGCATTGCTTGCACTGTAATATAAATTTCTCTACCACAATCAATGCTACTTGTGCACAGTAATTTGTGATACAGTGCTAGTAGCAGCAATCAAATGAGGGTGAGCCAATGTATTACTTCCACAATTAAATGCTAGGGATGCACCAATACACTAACTCCACAATACAACTAGGTATGTGCCAGTAGCTCCTACAGTCCAATACACATAAATAAGTGTTATCTGTGGATCAAATATAATGTAGATCATACAATATGTCCCTATCCAGCTGTTTCCGATATCTTCACAACCGTTTATGCAATCTACTAATCTTGTACGCAGATCAGAGAGTGACTTGGTACACACGAGGCATATGTTCAACTCTCCAGGCCATCCAATCAGACACAGGAAGGTAGATAATACATCAGCGGATCAGATTACAACCTTTATGAAACCAGAACACAAAGAGTACAGAGTGCCTAAAGACCAGCTACCTCCTAGAAGAACACATGTCAAAGTCTAACCAACAATGTATATTATTATAGATTACCTTTTGTAAATCAAAGTATTATCTGCTGCTCAATTCATTGTATGATTATTATAGTTCTGTCTCTACAGTTACATGTATGTCTCCTTTGTAATTGCATTGTCCTCCGAGGAAATAGATTACTTTGAGAAGAAGTTATATATTATAATGCTCCTTCTGCTCAGAGTTATCTTCTCTCTATACAAAGTTATCCGCTCTCTGTACAGAGTTATCTTCTCTCTATACAAAGCTATCCGCTCTCTGTACAGAGTTAACTTCTCTGTATACAAATTTTCCTCTCTCTGTACAGAGTTATCTTCTCTCTACACAAATTTATCCGCTCTCTGTACAGAGTTAACTTCTCTCTATATAAAGTTGTCCGCTCTCTGTACAGAGTTATCTTTTCTGCACAGAGTTACCTTCTCTCCATATAGAGTTATCCTCTCTCTGTACAGTGTTGTCCTCTCTCTAAACAGAGTAATTCTCTCAGAACAAATGCAGGATTGTTTATAATAATTATAATATGACCAGTCGAGCATCATACAAAACACTCCAATCCCAGTCTTCTATAGTTATGCAATCTACAAGTATGTCAATCTGTCACCATTTAGCAGTATAGAACGCTGCAGTCCGCAACCTAATGTGGGTTCCCAAGACTTTTGCGGGCATTGTACAATGAGGGCCGAGGAACTCATCAAAGCCTCGCTACACAATACCCGGCAAAAGAGGCTACAAGCAATGAAGTCCAAACATATGTTCTACTCACATTATACTCTTGCATTAGAAGTTGTCATCTCTCGGTGGTACATGCTTTTAGTACAGGAGCGAAATACATTAAAAACTTCAAATCACGATGAAGTGGGTAGAGGTCTCTTCTCAGTTGTTCACTCCCTCTGTTGTAATACACCGAGCAAAAGTCGCTGCACTACTTTTGGTTGATTTGCAATTTAGATTAATTATAGCTAAGCGAGAATGGAATGGAATTGTCACTCCCATAAGCAGTGCTTCATGATGCATAATTATATCATATAACAAACAATTGCTAGAGTTAGGATGGGTAAGAGCAAACCATGCTGTACAAGTTTAGGCTATGATTAATGAGAGAATAAAACTACACAGTCATGTATCAATCCTTCCTCATAGCAATGCTGACTGTTATTTTTGTTATACATTTCATTTATTTAAATTCAAACACGAAAACTGTTGACTAATAATTGTGCACAGATTTAAAAATCCACATATCAATATTTTATTGCAATATTTTAATGAAAATATTATTAACTATTATTAATATTTTAGTAAAATTACCAGTATTTTTTATTATTTGAACATACAGTTAAAGTATTGTTTCAATAAGACAATGCAGCAACAGTTCATCATTCGTCAATTCAACGGTAATATAGAATGAATGTATCATTGGATAAAGTGCCATTATTATAATCTTAATTATAAATAATGACAAAATAGCTTAGCATCAGTAGAATTTGATTTTCAATAGTCAATACCAGATTTCCCGGACTACAGTACATCTGATCAATCATACTGTGCACAGAGTCACATCCGCAGCAGTGGAAGTATGTATATAAAATAGAGTGACAGGGTGGCTCAGTGGCTGGATTCATCATGCTTTTGGCCTACACAAGTTCTGGGTTCGAATCCCAGCAGATTCATCCCATTGTGAAGGTGAGCTCGTCATTTCACATCCAGCTTCTGCTGCTCATATAAGCTTCAAGCTTAAGAGAACCATTAAATAGGGAGCATAAGCACAGCAGTAGCACAAAAACAAGAATAAACTACTTATTCTTAAGATGATCTGCATAAAGATGACACAACTTCCAAATATTAGGTAGTAATTTTACACAGAATTGAGGGTACACAACTCCTAAACATACACATGTAACGCTACATTAATTAGATATGATTATAGCTTATTTACTAGTCCAGTTACATGGACGAGGGGAAGTTGTCTGCCCCTTTTCTTTGTCAACCCGCTTCGGAAGGTGGGCAAAGAAAAGGGGCAGACAACTTCGTCTTGTCCACGTGCTTGGACTACTTATTTACATGTATTAATAAATATAAATATGTAACATACAACGAGGCCCACATTTCATTCCAATGCAAAATTTCACAAATTAACCGTTTGTAGACTAATACATTCACATGATAATCAAATCACGCATTTTCAAGAAGATAAATTTTATTGTTCACAGAATAGCAGTAGTATATTATAGTATTATAGTTGCATATATTATCCTTTATTATAATATTAATAAATGTATATATTATGTTATAACAATATGTAATATCAGTGTAGTGGTACCAACATAATGATACTGTACATCGGAGAAATAAAAATATCTACAAGTATATAATGTGTAGAGAAATATAAACTTAATTCAATCGGCAAATGCAAATTAAAACAATAATTATAAAATAATTAATCTATTTAGCTGCTGGCATAGAATGTAAATAATACTTTGGAAAATCTAAGTTGTTCTTGCAGCTCATGAACGGTGCATGGAACTTAAATTTTACACATTCTTTGACCATATAATTCTTCAAAGCCAAAGGTAGATGTAGGCATAAATATATTGAATTTCACACGCTGTTGTAATACAGCTGCCTGTATCTGGCTTGTTCACGAATTCAGAGGCTAGTAATGATGTTGGTAAAGTAAGAGATCTAATGTTTCTGTAATGGCAGCGGATTCACATTACAGACTACTGATGTGGGCTGCTCATTGCAATGCAAATGTGTAAGCTTGTAGAAGTATAGAGCCCAGTTGGCCATCCGCCAAATGTAATGGTTTTATTGAGTGGCTATTGGATTAGAAATGCTCTCAAAATACCCATAGGAGAAACAACTGTAGTACATGGCTGTAGTGTTATATATGGCTGTGTATTTCCTGTCAGGCAGCATGTCAGGCAGCATATCAGGCAGCATACTCAATGACTTTCTGATGATCCACCTACAACATACCAAGGTCATATGAAGGTAGTACAAACAGTGGGACAACTCCCACTTCATCTGTCACTGCAATGTGATTACCTCTACTGGCTCCAAGGCTAACTCTGATCTTATTCGCAAGGCTCTTCCACTGGTGAGGGTAGGGGATGGGTGAGAGGAAGGGTAGGGTAAAATGCAGAAAATGTAGCATAAAATATCCATTTAACTCATTAAAAACAAGCAAAGGCAAGCAGTATGCTTAGTTTGTTATAGGCCTAATTGACAGATTGATGCAGCATGCCGAGAATGCAACTCCAAATAATGGTTGTTCACAAATACCCAGGAGAGAAGACAACTCCTATTTGGATTACTAAAATTGTTGTCTTAACTATATAGAAATATTTGCGTATCATACAATTATAGTAATTTGCCAGTTGGATTATGATATGGGCATAATAATATAATAAAATATATTTTCAGTCAACATAATCGGTTGAGCAGTTTAGAGCTAACTGCCAAACTTAGCTTACGCTGTTGTCTGGCCGACTTGTGGGCCTCTTCTCTCTCACGTGTCACTCTGATGTCTCTATCTATTGGACTCTCGGATGCATACCTACAACAGGAAATTATATCATCATTATATCTGTATGCAGGCAGTACACAGAAGAGATTATATGACTATGTATTCTGCATCTTGAAAGAGCGCAATATGAAATGGTATATGCGTATAATGCAGGCGTGATTAAAGCTTGACTAAATCCTACAATATGTGAGGAAATCTGTATTAACTCTTTGAAGCACTGTAGAAATTCCAATAAAGTGTACAATGTCTCAAAGAATGATAGAGATTTTCAATAATACACGTAATTAAGTATAAAAAAATACCACACTTTGTTGTGAAAATGATCAGTCAATATAACAGTATTATGCCACATCTTTATGGTATGGTTGAAATTTTGATTAGTGATTCCTCTCAAGTCTTGAGTTCAGACTTGAGAGGCTTGACTTTTGATTCCTCTCAAGTCATGAAAATGGGAAAACATACATTAGAAATTAAGCAGTGTCAATACCACGCATGTATCAAGAGTAGGCAATGATATTTTATAATGGTAAGGTAGCATATTGAATAAAGGGTATTGATTTCATGTTGGCCATCATTTATTTTATAAGCAAAAATCATAGAAATATTTAGTATTTTACGTTTTTAAATATCGCAATATAAAGGCTTATGCGACAGCTCATGCTGGTTCATGCCAGCACAAGGTAGAACAAGGCAGCACAAGGCAGCACATGCCAGTACATGTCAAGTTGGATGGCAAGTTAGGAAAGGGTGATGACTTTCCCTTCCACACTTGTGGGATCTGTAGGCCAGGCACTCTACGTGTACATGCAGTTCTCACACTAGAAGCCTTGTGCACTATTAACATGCTACATATTTTACTTAAGATTGTAATCTAGCAAAATCAGAACTCTTCAATGTTTGTACACAGATTAGTAATGTTCTTATCAGTATATTATTAGTAGGTGAGAGGGAAATACAGTACCGGAGGAGTAGGGTAACAGTACCGATGCATTGAGGCAACAGTACCGATGCAGTGTGATAACAGTACTGGTGTGGTGTGGTAACAGTACTAGTGCAGTAAGAGTACCTGTGCAGTGGGAACAGCACTCGTGCAGTGGTGTAACAGTACCGGTGCAGTGGGTAACAGCACCGGTGCAGTGGGTAACAGTACCGGTGCAGTGGGTAACAGTACCGGTGCAGTGGGTAACAGTACCGGTGCAGTGGGTAACAGCACCGGTGCAGTGGGTAACAATACTGAGCAAACTATAGATCTATCAAGTTATAGGAGAGTGTTCGGGTGGTGCTCCAATATCAAATCTGTTCAAACATTCTCTGCATCGCACCGTCAGTGATCAGTTGAAAAGTAATCAACAGTTTCGAACATTTTTAAGATGCTATTAATTCATCAGATGGATTTATTAGTTATTGAAATAAGTCCAGGTTAATTATAGACATTACAGTGTTTATTGTTTTGGACGCGAAGGCAAACATATCATATACCAATCCCAAAACTTGCGCATAGAGCTGCGATAACATTAGTATCTGCAGTTGACGCCTGATGTAGCCGGAATCGATCTTTACATGGCATGTAGAGATTGGTTCATTTATCTCTCGCTCAGTCCATAACATCCAGTGTAACATTTAAATTACGTCTAGTTTCTACTGATAAGAGTAAATAGCAGGCATAGAAAGTGTGATAGCAATCTGCTAATGGGTATACTATCAGTGAACTGTTGCAAAGAAAATAACAAACAGCTAGCTGAACTGGGTAGTGGGGTGGTGAATGAAAGGGCAGTGAGTGAATTGGCTGGAGGGTGGTGAGTGAATGAATTGGCTGTCAGGTGGCAAGTGAAAGGATGGTGGGCAAATGAGTAGTGGGGTGGAGAGAGTATAGGTGGTGAGTATATAGGCAGTGGGGTAGTTGGTGAATGGGTGGTGGGTGGTACGTGTAAGTAAACTGGTATTGGGGTAGTGAATGAATAGGTAGTTTGGCATATCAATATTGACAATCATGCAATAGGGTGCTACGTCTTGCGGATGCAAACTATTGACTACCACACTAAATATTTACCATGGGGAATTCTCAATGGAGACGTCTGGTGATTTACTGGAACACAAAAGCACATCATATAGAGATATATAAATAACTAGGATAAGAAAATAATTAGATTCATCAGAATCTGGCAAATGGAAAGTTCCGTAAATATGGGAGATACTAACAATTATGCATCAGCCCAGCTTTTTGCCAGCAAGAGATATGATCTGTCATTGTGCAGCATCACATTCTTCTGATTCAGCAAGGAGTGGAGCAAGAAATTAGCTATGGCAGATCGCAATCATACTAATGTGTTAACTTATACACAGCGCAGCTTATTTGCACTGTCACTATCAGATAACTCATCGAGTGGTAGTCACATATTAATGCCTGGTCACCGGGTACTAAAGATACTCCTATTGTCTTTCAGTCACCAATATGTAAACCAAACCATGTATTGCACCAAGTCATTTACAATGCCATAACTATGCCATTTTGCCATAACTAATGCCATTTTGGATGCCATTTACAATCGTTCTGTCATGGTCGGCAACACAGACTGGTAGACTACCACTAGCTTCAAAGTTATGACCAAGTCTGCCTAATCAATCACCTAGGTATTTTATATCGAATATTTCAGACAAACATGCTGGCTATTCTTGTAAGCCTATTGCTTGCTGCTTCAATGCTGCTATGCATTGCTGCAATTGCAATTGCAATTGCTATGCTGCAATGCCAAGGCATTGCTTGTTATCTCAGTTGTACATAAGTATGTATTGAGTGGCTCTGTCGGCAGCGATTGTTTAGACAGTACACTCAACATTGCATCACTATTAGCATACTATATGTATATGCATATATACTCAGGAAATGCATGACTAATCACAACACGATGCGTGCTCTGCTACAGCAAGGAGCTCTAACTGGCATGATCAAGAGTAGTGAAGCATCAATGGACTAATAATAATTAATATTATAATAGTATTGAGGTATTGATCAAAATATTATCAGACTGTATTATAAGGTAATTAGTATTCCGTAGCTCATCCGCATATTAAGCCAGGATATTCTGCACATCCAGCGTAATTATCACTGTTGACTGCTGTGGTGTAATTTGCATTGACATTGATGCCTTGAGGGTTATATATATTCATATTCATAGCAGGTTCTCCGACCGGAGAGATCTAGGTGCAACAGATTTATTTGTGACACACTAAATCACGTACAGTAGAAAAATGAATCATTGTTCAAATAATATATTCCACAGAAATAAAGATAAAAATAAGAAATAAAGATAAAGATTAGAAATAAAGATGAAGATAAGAAATAAATATTAAGATAAGAAATAAAAATATTATTTTGCGCTTGATCGTTATGAATTATTGCATGTGGTTGGCTCTTTACAAGTTACAAAACAAGGGATCCAGTATTCTTCTTTTCTAGACCATGTTAGCTCATATTCTGATCAAAGTGAATTGTAGTTAATGTGGGAGCTGCCGATGGTACAGCTACAATAGGGGAGCGTTATAATATTACAGTGGGTGGGAGTCTAAGCTTATCGTAATAGAATAGGGTTATGTACCTTGTAGTGTCAGAGGGAGTTGTGCTCCCATTCTGCATCCCATTCTGTGTAGCGCTTGATCTGTTGGGAACGTCTGCGGAGAAGCTAGTGTTGCCTTCTACAAGCAGGCACATTAATAAAGTTCAACATAATATGAATATGTTTATAAAATAATATCAAGTCAATATCGATTAGTGCATATGGAGTGAAAGTAATGCAGCAACAGTTTGGAAGTACCCATATACAGAGATTCTTGTGCAGGTTATCCAGAAATTTCTGGCACCCCAGGTCCAATGTGCACACATATTTCACTTTCTTCTTGCGACATGATGATTATAATAACTTGATTGCATATATATTGTTTCATGTTACATTTGGACAGAACTACTAAGCAGTGGAAGTAACTTATTATACCACCTGGTCACTGGGTACAATCATACTTTGCAAGCCTTTAAGCTTTTAAGTTGCCGAGCATACTCGGCAACTTAAATAAACGAGTGGACTAAACCACAGGATTCAAACCCACGGTCTTGCGATAGCAAATCTGCTACTCTAATCTAGTTGACCACCTAAAATCACCTCCTGTTAGAACTTTCTTCAAAGGAGCTCTTCTTTGAAATCAAGTGGTCAAATGATTCAGAGAGTTTAATGTATTTAGTCATTTCATATGATACCTTGTTCAATATTTTAACGTATATTCATGGCATTTAGGCAAGGAAATAATTAGCACATACTTCTAACGGTGGGTAGGCCATATTTGCTATCTGGAAGCGGGGTGGATAGATGAAGGCCCCCATTTATCGACCGAGTAGGAGTGGTAGCAGGAGTGCCCTCTTTCACGACCAGCTGTCTTTGTAGGCATAGTTCCTTCTCTCTCTCCCTCTGCAGACGGATCTCCTGCTCTATTATACTCTGGTTCCTGGTCAGCTTTGCTAACGGGTGCAGGTTTTGCTGTCCACTCGACTACAAAGTGTAAATAACAATGAGTTTGCCTAAAATACAGGTACCAGTAATGGTGAAGCTGCCTTTATGCTCCTTTATGCTGATTTATGCCTTTATGCTGCAGAAAGCTTCAAGTTATGTACCGGTATTCTTCAAGAAACATCTTACCAAGTGGAGATAACTTCCTACCCCCTGATCATGGGTACAAGCTACATGTAGTTATAAATAATAATATATAATAAATAATAATAAATGCATGCAAATAGTTCGCTTATGTACTGTTAGACAGAACTTCTAAGTGGTGGACATAGACTGTTACCGCCTGGTCACTGGGTAGAAGCTACTTCTAAGTGGTGGACATAGCTTGTTACCACCTGGTCACTGGGTACAAGCTACTTCTAAGTGGTGGACATAGATTGTTACCGCCTGGTCACTGGGTGCAAGCACACTTCGGCGATCTGTGGCCTTTCAACCTCAAATCTGTGAACTACACCCCGCATTGCATGAAGCACCGGATGCCTTTCACAAACACCGTTCACAGTTACATGTAAAATCCAGTTGCAATTTTGCAGCATGGCTTGGTCCCAAGTTATAGTTGGAACTTTTATAACGAGGTTGACAGCACTTTATAAAGAATAGACCGCTTCGTCATCTGTGACTTTGCTTTCATGCAAGCTGTGCGTGTCCAGTGCAAGAAATTTTCAAACACAATCAAAGGAATTTCATACTAAATTAATATCCAATGCACCGGGTGCTCTTCTCAAACCTCCAATCATACTTGAATGCTTAAAAGATCAAGTGGAGTGCGTGGGCAAACAAATGAGCTAGCACCCTGAAAGTCTGCTCCACAATGTAGTAATTAAATAGCTATAAAATATACATTTTGCTTGAGGCTGTCACAAGGTTATCTCCATTAGTAAACAATATTGTTATAGTAAACCGATATCAGACAAAGTTGTTTGAATATTAACGGCAAAGTAAAAGTTTTCATCAACTTCAGTTAACAAAATCTAAACGAGTACGCGGACTGATAAGAATGCAGAAGAGGGCGATTCTGAGTTTGCATCAACAAGTGGATATTGGCAAAGCTGAAAATAAAAGCTTAAATATATCATTATGCTCAGAGCCGCTATAAAAATAATATGTAACTATAATATTGGACTGTAACTACTATACTAACCACAATATGGGACTGTGCCAAATACATCTTTAGCAATTATTACAAGTATATCACTAAATCATAATATTACTTTAGTCATTGAACACAATCAATAGCCAAGTATATGATTATATTCTTTAATTTAAGTCTTAGCAACCAATTGCTTGGCAATATGTAGGCCTACTGGATATATATACATATATATGTATATATATATATCCACCAAACCTATATATATAATAGTATATATATATAGGTGCACCAAACCTATATATATATATATATATATATATAGGTGTGTTCGTTTCTAGTCAAACAGAAACAAAAAGTTGTCCACTCTTGCAACTATGTTTTGTTTCTTGTTTGGTCTGAAGCTTGAATTGACGTGAATTAGGATATCAGGTTGGACTTGGAATTGACTCGCATTATGTAAACAGGTATGACCTGAAATTGCCAAAGTTGCTTGAGGGATTTGAGACTTGACAGCGATCACTTGTTGACATTCCTGCCAGAGGACAGGTGGGTTTCTCTCTACTAGCACTGCTAATCTGTAATTGGACTATGACCTAAAACAATACAAACAATCAAACAACCAATTGAAACTTGTTATGTTGTGCAGTGCAACTCGTTAGACGTGCTTTTATACTGGGTGTTACTGCAGTGTAATTGACTTGGGAGGACGCACAGGCTCGAGTAGAATTAAGTTTGATTTTTCTATAGAGTACTTTTCCTACTATGGACTTTTCACTCATTGCCAAGGCCCGGTTCCTCTTCAAAAACTGACCTCATTATTTTTTGAATTGAAAAGGAGTCATCTCCTCTCTCTATTGTTACAGCTCAGTATGAATTTACAAGCATAATAAAAATTCTTTTCTTGTACGCATCATATTACTAATATATTTTGCAATGAATGAGTCATGCGATCAAAGTTACAATTCTGCTTCTGTATGAGTGCGATACAATCTGTATTCAATGTTTTAGCATTATCTTAATATGAAACCATGTGTCGAAATACAGTGTTCGCTTCCGGCGGAAATTCCCTCAATTGGAAAAAGAAGTTTCCCTATTATACATGTATTTTAGAACAAGTTACCACTTAGCAGAGCTGTAAATGAGTCACTGCAACTCCTAGTATGGGGGTCAGGAGTCTTGGAGTTTGGAGTCAGACTCAAGTCTGACTCTTTAAAAGATTTGTTGACTCCTGCCTATCCTATTCTTTTGGCACTTCAATTACCACAATAATTCAATAAAGAATTAACATATACTTATAATCTACTCGTGTTACTGTTAGTGTTAGGGCTTTAGGTGGTGGGGGAGGAGAAGATAGAATGAGAGAGAGGGTAATCCATAGGGCTTCCGTAGTCGAATATGTATTAATATATCGGTTTTTTTGAGCGAGGCAAAGGGGTGAATGGTGGGGGTGGGTAGGGCGGCAACAAAATCCCAGCGGCAAGATTTTAAACAGAGGTTTACTCACAGAAAGAGACAGTTGATCACCTTAAACAGATGATGTATTAATTCACAACCTTTCAAAGTACATGAAACAGTTTCAATTGGTACTTTGAAATACTTCTGCATAATATTTATTTCCAGGCAAAGTGCAAATTTGACTCGTTCGTTGCATATTTACCAGGGAAATGCGCAAAATTGGCCTGCTGAACTTACCGCATAGGCGTTACTTGTGTGAAGACCCATGCGCAGATATAGGATCCCGTGGCAACGCATGTGCGCCGACGATGCCAGTGTCTGGTTTTACAGGTCTAGACACCTAGTTTGGCGCATTTCCCTGGTAAATATGCAACGAACGAGTATAGTTGTTCAAATTTGCACTTTGCCTGGAAATAAATGTTATGCAGAAGTATTTCAAAGTACCAATTGAAACTGTTTCATGTATTTTGAAAGGTTGTGAATTAATACATCATCTGTTTGAGGTGATCAACTGTCTCTTTCTGTGAGTAAACCTCTGTTTAAAATCTTGCCTCGGGGATTTTTTGATTTTGTTGCCACCCTACCCACCCCCACCATTCACCCCTTTACCTCGCTCGGAAAACCCGATATATTAATACATATTCGACTACGGAAGCCCTATGGGTGATTGTGTAGTGGTGTATAATAAATACAGTGACTGCTGTTCCTGATATGCCTAGTATGTAATCCCTGCTTGGTGATTTGGTATGGGATGTGGTGAAGCTGGTATTGGATCCATTCTTATCTTAGCTACACGTTCATCATAGTCGTCACCACATGGCTCTAGCATGTTCATAACAATGTTTTCTGTGCACTGTATACTCTTACGTGGCTCTACACCTGTATTTGGGGTAACCATTGAAGTAATCATTTCTTCAAGACCAGAGTGGCATGTATGCCTATAAGACCAATTTGTTGAGAGTGAGATTTGCTGTTTAGTGGATTATACAGATGTGTGTCCCCGCATTGCAGGCAAGTGTGATGGGCCAACACATCTTGTGTGTTCAACTCATTCTAATATTTTGGCCAATTCTGACCTCAAAAACGGAATATATAATCTGAAACCTAAAGATAGCCAAGCAGTGCTTGTACCCAGTGATCAGGCGGTATTGAGTTATGTCCACCACTTAGAAGTACTGGTCTAACAGTAAAATTACGCAATATGTAATCAAACTTATTATTATTTATCTAATGTTATTATTATTATTTTATACTATTAATGTTTCAGGTGTGCGTCGTCTAGGAGGTAAAAATGAAGAATTATTTCACTACACAAGCCAATACTGAATATATCGTAGACTCGGATATCAACATACCCAATTCCTGGGAGTTCAAGCTGTCTTCAGGTACATGCTGCTGTCTAGGTATCATGTGTTGAGAGTGTGTGTCAGCAGTGCGTGTCTGCACTGCTAACTGGCAGTGCTCGTTAGCTGTGGTGGTTGACTGCAGGCTGCATGCAGTTCAATAGGATTCGTGTAAATGTTTTCTAAAAGTGTGTCTGAATACAATTATTTTGGTTTACAGACAGTGTTTGGGTTGAGTGGCTGATCATATAATAATATAGCACATCATACACATAATATATCGCAATATGGTGACAGAGGGCTTAATAATTAGAATTAGAACTCCCATCGCTAATGTCACATGGGTCTGAAACCAGATAAATTATGCCTTTTTTATGTAGCAAATATTAGATCAGTGATTCTGTATTGTATTCCCGCCTTTTTATTCACTTTTGTTTTAGACACCTTGAAGCTTTGGAAAAATTTCAAAGAACTTGTAGCAAAATGAGTTTACCTCATGTTGAAAGCTATCACGAATGCTTATGCTAATTTTAACGCTAAACGTTAAAAATAATAATAATGATAATTCATATTGAGGACTTGTAAAATTATATCTACTTCTTCCCCTCCCAAGCGTTTAGGATTAAAGATTATTTTGGTTGATTTTGTTGATTATACTAATTTACAAACGGGTACCATGACATGTGTTATTGGCGAGGGTACACCGCCTCTCTTCCGAGAATCTCTGCGGCGAAATTGCGACCTTAATCAAACTCCTTTCTTTATTCAGTGAGGTTGTTTTTGTAGGAACTGTACTAAAGTTTGACAACACAGTGGGTGTGCAGGTACGGGGTAAGATATATGCTGTTGGGTCTGCTAGCCAGCCCATTACTCTGAAGAAGCTTGCCGAGGAGAACAACACACATGCTAACATCTCCTGGATCCGGTTTTCTGGGAAAGTGATGAGTTAGAGGGTGTGGTAGAGCTCAATATCACAGGGGAATGGTCGACAGTGTATAACAAGGTAGGAGAGAGGTCATTGGCTTACAGTGTGTAACAAGTTAGGATAGAGGTCATTGATCTACAGTGTGTAGCAAGTTAGGATAGAGATAATTGGTCTTCACAGTGGGTAACAAGGTATGATAGAGGTCATTGGCCTACAGTGTGTAACAAGGTAGGATAGAGGTCATTGGTCTACAGTGTGTAACAAGGTAGGATAGAGGTCATTGGCCTACAGTGTGTAACAAGGTAGGATAGAGGTCATTGGCCTACAGTGTGTAACAAGTTCGGAGAGAGGTCAGTGGCCTACAGTGTGTAACAAGGTAAGATAGAGGGCTTAACAGGCAAATTGATTTCTGTGGCAAGGTAGGCTAGAGGTCACCGGTTTCTGTAATTAAGTTGTTCAAGAGGTCATGGAACTATGGATTGTAATGAGGTAGAGATCTTTGGCTTGTG
>JAOQGN010260739.1:0-10332 GCA_027564295.1 Himantozoum antarcticum | reverse complement strand
CCCAAACACTCTCCACCTCGTGCCCGAGGGTGCACAGGTATTCTTCCTTTTTGAGAGTACAGGTTTTTCATCAAAATATTTCTGATGGGATGCGCTCAGCTGTTTTTTGACACGCGTGACCGTGCCAAAGGTGTCCGTGAAACTGGTAAACCTTCCTACATGCCGGACAGCCGTCAACCGGGAGCAAGTGCTGGCCCAGACGAACCTTTCCACCGTCATGAGCGTGAATTATGCGCACACCAACCGTGGGCGACCCGACTAAAACATTTTGTAGGCTCTAGCGCGAGTCCGTTCTTTTCGAACCGTCTGCGACGATAGCCTGACGGAAGCTTTTGCATTATACACAAGAGGTATAGAGGCATCGACTCCGAGAACCATCTCGCATGCCTTGGCGTTGGAACCGTAGTCTTTTAGACGAATAAGGGTCTCCCACTTTTTCGTGATACCTGTGAAATATGATGCTGGGGCCACCTGTTATGTTAGCCCGCATCGCATGATAGATATATGTGTTCGCATTGCCTATTCATCAAATGGATTGTGTGTTGATAAGGTAGTTTCAAATGGCTGAGAAAGATGTCGTCGGGAACGGGGATTGGGTGGGGTACCTCGGTGGACAACCACCTAACAGCGAGTCCCGGGAGAGACACGGCTGGCTTTAGCATGTTAATTCCCTGAACCTTGTAAATGGTGCTCGGTCTTTCCAAAGGCCCCTGGAACGGGTCAACATCCAGGTTGTTATACCATCGAAGGAAATCTTCAAACGTCTCCATTTTATGCTCAGACTACGTGTCGAGACACACCTCGTAGTCTTCTAGGCTAATGTCGGTACTCTGTAGTTCGCTGCGGAACGCCTCACATGGTGGAGGGTAGGACTCATTGAGCTTTGAGAGATTATCCATCCACTCGTAAGGGAAAAACCCTTTGCTCCATTCGCAACCAAAGGCCTTGAGGTATTTGTCATAGGAAATTGTCATAGCGATGAAATTGGACACTTCCATGAAACGGAAACGTTTGCTCTCAATGCAGATCATGGTGTTCACTCTCTTGACGACAAACTTGAAATCACACCCCTCGACATTTTGCAATGCCCTCAACAGGGGTCCCTTCATGATGTTGACGTCGTACTGCTGGGAATTAAAGCCGACAACCGGCATGCACCTAATTATGATGATCCAATTCGCTCTCCAATGCATTCCAATCTTTCCGATTAGCATAGGTACCCATGTCAGAAGAGCCACATTTGTGGAAAGGCTCCTCTCAGTTCCGAGAGCGATACACAGCCTCACACAATCTACTCTTGATGCTGGCGAATCGCTCAAACATCAAGGAGGCCGCCTTGTCAGCAATCTTACTCGGGTGATCTACAAATACTCTGACACATTCGTCGGCTGTGTCTCTTCGAACGAAGCATTTCGGTCCTGTGAAGCGGAACGTTTGAACAAGCTAATACGCTCAACAGCTCGTGTCTGGCTGTGAACGTCAGTGCTTATGTTTGCTCAGGTAGGTTTTCTTTTAGCATGATTGACTATGCCCAGGTGACTCTGTAGGGGTAATAAATGAGGTCTGGATCAGGCACGTCTATGCCCGCCCATTCCCTTAGCTTATTAAAGACTGTGGGTGGTGGTTTAAATTCGCCTCCGGGAAACACAAAGCGTGTGGTGTCTCCTACATTGCACTTGTGCCTGGCCAAGTTATGATAGTGAGCAAAGCATGCCTCAAACGTCGCGCACTCAAATGTCTTGGCAAAAGCCAGCACATTTTTGATGAGACTAAAGTGTTGTTTGTACAAGTTAAGCCACCCCGCTACCTCCAACCTTTCTACCCGATGACCACAAGACGAAATGCCACCATGACGAGACAAGTTCATGATCGTTACGGGAATGTCAAGGCACTTTTCCAACACCAAAATGTCAGAACATCCTACACCCGGAACCGCGTCTGCCCCGTTGTCGCTTCCCACAAACGATAGATACTGATTAAACAACACCATTGTGTCGGTCTCGAACACCTGCAGCCTTTTGCAAGAAAACCGGAAAACTCGCGAAAACCTTTGCGGCAACATCTGAGCCATGTGGAGAGACCAAAAGAAACGCAGCTTGTCGCGGCACGGTTCAGCGGTGTTCCGTCTGGTTGTCATAGACAATACGTGCCTGTTGTTGAGAATGTGGGGTGGTAAGCGGACACACATGCCATCTTCCACCATTGTCATCCCAACTTGCCCATTTCCAACAGCTTATATGTGTAAAACGTTACGTTTGTAATGCACTCCAGTCACCAGGCTGTATTGGGTCTTCTCATTGAAACCCTTTCTCGCAGATCCATTTCGGCAAATGCCGAGTAAAAGTCTTTCAAACGCTCTGTGGAAGTTATCAGAACTGGGGATGGAACTCTATGGCGTTGTTAGAAGAAGAATGGAGATACCTCAGCTCATCCGTTGTTTTGTGACGCAGTATGGCACCCACACTGCAATTGATCTTTATCCTACAGTCCAACTCTTCCCAGAGCGCTAACAACAACTCCCACACTCCGGGATCATACCCTACAGTACTGTCCCCACTTCCTCCCCACCAGACCATGTGCTAACATTCAGAACGCCAACAATATTTTGTCTCCTCAACCTAGTCTTCATCGATCCCCAGTACCTTTCCACTATGTCATCTATTGCCTCATCGCCCTTGATGACGGGGACTGTCACATCATCGTCAAACATAAGACGAGGTTTTTTCTCATAATCACCTTCTGGCGCTTCCGATGCAGAACGCTTCCCATCACCGTGTGTTTCCAAGGCGTGAACGCGCATCCTCGACTGCGTCAAAAGTCACGGAGCATGCTCCGCATATGGCGATAGGAAGTTAGCTGGTGTCTGGTGAGGTGTCCTCCGCCCTTTGCATATGTCTTTGGACAGTGTGTACACCTCAGATGGGAAGGTTGTGCCGTTTCATCAGACCTCACCTCGGAACGGTAGCCCATCGTGCGTGCCTTCACAGTGTGTCTTCTCGAGTTATCCATCCTGGTAATGACCTTGTCACACACCCGACACTTGAATGACGTCAAGTGAGAACTCGACTCATATGCAGCCAGCTCCTCTCTGTCAGAGAAAGTTGTCAAACAAACCGAGCATGTGTACCCACCACCCATGGGAGCCACCTTCTGGGTATGAGCCTTAATGATGTGTCTTCTAAAGTCTGTTCGTCTAGCAAAAGTTTTGTTACACAAAACACACTTGAAGCTCCCATCATCATCACCTTCAGCAGTAGTAGTGGTAGTCTCGCCTACCTAAAAAACAAACAACAAATATCAAGCCTAGGTTGTGGAAACAACTCTCTACCACCACCACCTCATATACTCACCACCAAAGTATTCGGTGACGATGGCGATCGTCGGCTGCTTCTTATCTCCTCCCTCAGCCACTCCTCCGGCCTCTCCATATGGCTACAACAAGAGACGACCTAGGTTAGTGCTTCTAGTCAAAGGCACCCCGGGAAAGAGGGTGGGAAGGGGGTGCACTGGGCCTCAGTATTCACTCTAAAGCCACCCTTTGGTTCGCCTGTACGGGCTAGTTACGACCCAGTACGACGCTAACTCAAAACGTCACGGTTGCAATGTTTATATTTACCTCGTCTCTCCTCCATCATCACTGTCACGTCACTTGTTACCCACCGCACCCACGGCTTCGCCATCACTGTCTGACATTGTGCTAGCACTCGTCACCACAACCTCTAGGCGCTCGTAATGCGCTGTGGTTGTTGTCGCAGCATTCACAGATCTTCTCGTGAACACAACTTTTTATACAGGGGACCGTCAATCAAACGAAATGTATGTTACGTCCTTCTCGTGTCTATTAGTCAATTGAATCAACGGTCAAAGTTCAAACATCAGGGAGTGGGCGTGCCACTAAGGTTGAGACGCGTTGTAGTTTCTGGTAATATGAGGAGAGCGAGTCCGCTCGTACCAGATAGCTTTTGTGAAAAGACCCAACCCGGACCAAACCCTTCCACTGTGACCACCTTCGGTGGGTTGTCTTTTCAGGTTTTGTGGTGATGATTGTACTGATTTGAGAATACAGGCGATGCGTGGTAAGGTTGAAAATGAAGAGGTTCTCAATGTATATTGAGAGCTTAATCATGTCAAATGCGTAGCTAAGTATTGGTTGTGTATAAAGAGTGTGGACAGCGTGACAAGGCAAAAAACAGGAGGTCACTCAGAGTATAATGAATAATTTTATTTCGTTAGATGTTGGAAGTTGCATTAGTTGTAATCATTGATTGCAATGAAATCACAAAGAAACACTAACATTTACACTGTGTAAATCATCTCGTGATAGAAAAAATATACGGGTTAGGTGTGAAAAACTATGTACAACAGATGTGAAACAGATGTTTAGTCACACAAAAATACACAAGCATTAAAATTGTAGCATTAACATTATAAATCTTCTCATGATAGAAAAGAAAATATACAAACTAGGATTAGGTGTGCAAAACTTCGTACAACAGTTGTGAAACAAAACTGGTTAGGTCACATCGCAATATCGCATATTACGGTGAAAGCGTCCTACTGACGAGAGAGGTGATCGGGTGCTAAAGTCTTAGGCTTCAAGTACCACTGGTGTCTTCATCACCCCCACCCTATCTAACAAATCCCTTTGAACTGCATCAACAATCATCACATCGTAGTAGGTTCTGTTACTCTTGTTAACCTTTTGCCCTTTGTGAATCATCATTCCTGGAACGCTCTTCTTACCCTGAGCATATACTCTATCCGGAACAAAGACATCACCCCTCTCAACCCGATCACCTAAGTTCATCTCGTACGACATGACCGGAACAGTTTTCCTGTCACCGGCTCAACCCTTGCCACCAACATTAGGACTGCTCTAACCCCACTAAGGGAAAAAAACAGTCCCCACCTCGAACTCTGAAATCGATTCTATGTGGAAAGATTCCCAGCAGCTCTTCCTCTGTCTTTTGCTGATACTCCTGAGCCAAACATTTCACATTTGTGTGGTTTAGTGGAACATTGGTTATCACCCGTTTCACATTGTGAAACGTGTGAGAGGTGCTACCACCATTTGGTGATGGTCGGGTGGACATCCCCATCTACACCAAAATGCAGGGAAAGTAGTCTTTTTCACTGGCATCCGGCATGACTCTTTCGGGTGCGATCAGTTTGTAAGACTCCCTCTTGCCTTTGCCACCGCTTGTCTTTTTGTTGAGACAGTTCAATAAGGTTACTTTTCCATAGGCCGAGTCTATCAGCTCACCACCATACACCTACATGACAGTATAGGTTTCCATATCACTCAACTTTCTGTAATTATCCAGAGTCATCAGTTGAGCCTTCCCCATTTGGCTGAAACAAAACATCAAACCGTTAGCGTTTGGAATAGTCGACGCCGTAATGATTTGATCCACCTGGAAGAGCTTTTAGTCACGATGTCACCACCAGTGGTGATGGGACACCGTGACACTGCAATGGTCATCGTGGTGTACTGACAAAACTGTATTGTAAGAAAAGACGTTTGTAGCATACTTATTGCACCAACATTTGGCAAAATAGTTAGTTTATTTACTCATTGCGTTATCAATAGCTCAAGAAAAATCAATCCGTCACAGTCCGCCCTAGCGGGAGGAAATGGTGATAGGTTTGGTGCTTTTGATAAAGCTAAACGTTTGATCTAAGGTTTCTTACCTCGTTTTGCGAGCAATTCTGCTCAGTTCATCGACTGAGTGTACTTCGTTGTCGTCTTCACGCTCCACTCCACCACCACCACCCATTTTGAGTGACGATGGTGTGATCCTTCTCTTCTTCGTCACCAGACCTTGGCCTTTATTGTCAATTCCCTCATCATTGCCGCCAGACTGAGAGGAACCAGTGTCTGTTTGTAATCGTCTGCCATCACCGCTAGTCATCCCAGGGATGATCTGCTGCAGGTCAGAGTCCATCACCTCTGGAAATCTAAAGGGATTTTCCCCTTCCAGTTGTCTCTGTCTCAATTTTTTTAGTTCGTCTGATATCGTGGGGATGATGGAGTGCTGAGATGTTCTGTCGCTGAGTTTTTATAGATAAAATCCGGTGGTGTCGTTGGTCAATGCGGATACATTTCATCCTATCATGGTGTTACTCGGGTGATTTTTTGTCATTTCAGCATGAGATTGTTCATTCACTTCTCACTCCTCATGGTGAGCAGATGTTCCCCATTGACGTTCGGGGAGTAGTTTTCGTGTTTAATTCGCTTTTATTAAAAAAAATTTCAACCAGTCGCTTTTTTTACGTTTTTTAAATTTCTTTGCTGTCACGATGTCCTTTCTTTTGTCAAGCTGCAGGTGCTTTTTAATTTTTTTTCTAGATGCCAGATTTTTTTATTCTTTAATCACTCGGTCTCACGATGTTCTTCTTTATGTTTTTTTGTCACGATGTCCTTTTTTGAGATTTTTTTGGGTGTCTTTTTTCTTCTTTTTTAACTTTTTTGTTGCTGTCATGATGTAATTATTTTTGTCATGATGTCCTTTTTTGGTCAAGATGATGGTCTTTTTAATTGTTATTTTGTTGTCACGATGTACCTTTTTGTCATGATGTCTATGTGTTTTTATATCACTTATTGTCATGATGTTCTGTTTTATGTATTTGTTATTTTTATTACGATGTACCTTTTGTTCCAAGATGTCGTTTTAGTTTCTTGTTGTCTTGATGACCATGTCATTTAAAGTCCTAGGGACGCAGCTCGTTCCGATGAGGGTGATGATGATGCAACATCGGGTCCACCAGATCTGCTCCTTTCCAAATGACCTTCGTGAGGTTTGCTCTCTCCGGAGGTCATACACCCCCCCCCCGTCCTGTGTTGCCTAACCTTGGGTCCTACAAAGTCCCCGCATTCTACCCGTCTTGACCACCCGCATTGGAGTTAGGAACCTGTTTTCCTCTTTTGCTCACACCAAAATAATCTTGGTTTGTAGACATTGTGACAAATGGGTGGGGAAAGTTTGGTGGTCTACCCGTCATGACGGTGGGGATTGCTGGTTATTTGTGTCCTAGATATTGACCTGGGGCACCGATCTGCTCACACCATACTACTACTGCGGTGCAGCCTTGCCCACGACCAGGATATTTACATCGGCTTTTTGGCAAAAAAGTTGCCCACCCATGTGTTAGGGGGTTGAAAAAAATCAGTTACGGGTTGGCTTTTGATGGTTTTGATGTGTTTTAATGACAATTAGAAATTAGATTAAACAAAATTTTCTTTTTTCTAGCCTCGAATTCTACCCCCAAACGTTCGGGGGTAATATGCGCCCTGCTATCACACAATCCATCTGCAAAGTGCAATGAGGTTAAAACTGATAGTATTTCTTTTAGAAATACTAGTAACTCACTAACTAAAATTTATTATTACAAACTACCAACACTTTGAATACGAAATAGAGCAGACATGCATTAGACATGCATTTATTAAATGGTGCTTTATCCTCACGCGAACTAGATTTTCAGAAGAGCAAGTGGGTCACTTAAAATTGGTAAGTGGACCAGGGTTTGCCTTGATATAGTATATAATTGGTCTATGGTATTTTTTAAAGCCGAAGCCCATGGTCTACACTTATGTTGCTTTGTTCTAAAGATGCATCAGAGAATAGGCTAACACCATCTTCTTGCTGGAGTAGCAGCAAAGTATAATAGCAATGCGTCAGCTATTAACTTCCTTTAGAAGTACATGGATTTGGAAATAGTAGTTAAATATACGAGGTATAAATATTTACCTACATCGACCATCATGGCGCTAGCAATGAGAGTCCCAAAGAACAACATTCTATCGTAATAGCTGAATGTTGTGGGTACCAAGCTGGACAATTCAGTGTAGCTAACATCAGATAATTGGATTGGAGTTTATAGTTTCTGTTATAGTTACAGGTTTAAATTTCTGATACAGTTCTGGTCTCTAAGGTCTAAGGGTCTCTGGTAGCATAGTGAGATAGCATTTATCACTTAGCAGCATCTGCGATGTTCTTTAATAGCATGTGCTCATGAGTAAAAGTAGAAACAACATAGGATAAATATTAAAGGCAATTCTACCACATTCTGATTTATGATTTTATGAAGAGGAATAGGAAGCCAAAGTGAGAATTTAACATGCAGCCTATTGGTACACATTCCATGTGCAACTAGGAAATGCCCAGATACTTAGGAGGCGATTGAATCAACGAGTTTGATTATGAAACTCCTTGATTGAACCATGTCCTTATGATTTTTCCATTGATTGAGCAAAGCAGAAAACTGTGGAATAATTGCTTGCGTCATTCCATAACAGAATACTTATACCAGGTTTTGCAAGAAATGTGTAACATGTTATAGAAATAAATCTGAGTTTTTATGTTCAAGTTTAATCCTACACAAACGGTTTTGAGCCTACTCCATTTCTTTTTTAAATGTTGTCTAACCGCATTTAGCTGAGACTCAAATGTAAATTTAATTTGTATTTGTCAATTTTTGTATTTGTTATGCAAGGTTGTCAAGTCCGTAGGAGCATCCTAACTTTGGCTAATGTTCAATGTCTTCAAGGGGCTGCTGGCTGCTGTAAATACAAGTAAATCTGCAAAATATTCTGTTACTACAGCTGCAAGTTATACCTTGCCTGTCCTTGAAAGCTTTGGCCAATGCAGAGTTGCCCCCACGATGAGATGGGGCCCCCAGAAGCAAGTGCACCTGGTTGACAAAAAAACTTTTGTTTCAGAGGGCCCGATCTAATCATGGGGGCAACTCAGCATTTGACAGAGCTTGTAAGGACAGGCCAAGTGATACAAATTATTCCCTAGGTGTGTATAACTCCTTTTTGGCCATAACTCCTGTTTGGCCATTTTTTTTGTTATTTTGTTATGTTATTTGTCATGGTTATGTTGTTTTACACAGTTGTCAGCTCCAGAGGCATATAGCAGATATCATTCTGCCTGATTCCTGTCCTGAGCAATATAATATCTACTATATGGGCCTATATGGGCCATATGGCTCTGGTCAGCTCCAGCTCTGGTCTAGCCTGTCATTACAAGCCTTGGCAAATGCGGAGTTGCCCCCACGATGAGATCGGGCTCCCAGAAACAAATTTGTTTCCTTGAGGGGCAAGCTTGGTCCGTTTGTTGTTTAAGCATATAGCCTGCGGCCAGTGCAAATTTTGGAAATGCTAATGATATAACGATTAACAAGTAATCAGAATGGTCTGCATAGCGCCTGAGACCGCATACTGGCAAGGTCAAGGCAATACATTTTGCCATGGCTGATAATGAAATTTTTCAATTTCTCCCCAAGGTCTATAATATTTTGAAAGGGTTGGTACATTATTGTACTTGTAGCGTTGTGTGCATTTGCTCTAGAATTTTAATGTACAGTGGTTTAGCACTAATTGTTTTCAAAGAAAATATCGACTCATATACAATTAAAAAAAAATTAATAATTATTCATTTTGCCCAGCAAATTGAGAATTGGGATATAATCCTAAATGACTAATATAATAATAGTCATTGTGGATGAATGAAATGCGGTATGAATATTTTAGTGCATGCAAAATATAATTTGTATATAAGAAATCCCAACCGTTATTTTTTGTTATTTTTATTTTATAGTGATATTAATATTATTACTATAAAATAAATATAATATTATAATTTATATAATGTAAATATATAGGCCTACTAAATTATTATTATTATTATATTATCATTAATCTGTATAGTTAATTTAAGTAATATAATTATAATATAATATATATATTATAATTTATATTGTAATTATATTACTTAAATTAACTATACATATATAATGATTTTATTTATAAAATTATTATTATATAATTATGATTTTGTCATTAAATTTTTTATAATACGTTTCCATTTTAGTTTGAATAAATTATTTGTATTATAATGATATTACAATTCCTTTGATTTTACATAATGTTTACAAACTAGTACTAGTATAGTAGGGCCTAATTATATTGGTATTATCTATACATTTATTTGACTTATAATAACATAATTATAACCTATCGTAACTAGTGGTGCACGATACAAAAAATTTGATTTGATTATCGATATTTAACCCTGTCGGTTCGATGGGTTTGGTTTTAGGTCGATATAAAATTTGTTATTATTATTACACTTTTAAAATATGAATTATTTATATTGGCTTACTAGATATACATGTATATAATTTATCAGTGATTGCTTCCGCTTGTAAGGCTGAACTTGTTGCTAATGGTTATTATTATTGTCATTTTCAATTATAAAAACTGGTAAAAACATATCAAAATTTTCGATATGAGGAAATCTGCATCGGATTGCTTTCGATTCGGTG
>JAOQGN010260628.1:0-10332 GCA_027564295.1 Himantozoum antarcticum | reverse complement strand
GCTCTAATTCTAGGACCTGCCATACCATGGCACTCACAAGCCCCTGTATCACCTTTGTCAATGCATCATCCAGCAGCCTATCATGCTGCCATGCAGTGCTTCTACGCCTCCAGAGTACTTCAACAGGTTGGTTCCCTTGGTTAATAATTTAAATAGGTCACTAGTTTGAATTAGTTGATTGGTTTAATATCTAGTAGGTCATGCTACTGTAATAGCCGATTGGATAATCATTTACTAGCTATGAGATCGCTTGAATGTCAATAATGCTATGTGAAATGCATTATGAGTAATATGTCACTTCCTGTTACACCGTTTTTACTCTATATTGTAGATGCAGCAGCACCAAGCGGTATTTCAGAACGCACAGCTACATGGTATGACTTCGCCGACAATCTTCTCTGCACCACACCAAAGTATACACACTCCTCAACGACCCTCAGAACTATCTCAGCCACTCAATCTATCCAAACCAAAAATCAATATGGGCGGACATAATATGAGATCATTCGATCATTTGGTAAGTGTCTTGGTGTTTACTTGGCATACTGGGAATTGTCTTCTCTCTGCTGCTGATTACCATATTACAAAGCAGTTTTCTGTTTAGTTATACAGTGACAGCATCCTTTTTTTATATTCTGCTAATTTGTAATAATATAGTACTATAATTATTTTAATATACAATGAAAAAATATATTTATATAGTAAATACTAACCACTAAAGCTAGTAAAACCGTAGGATTTCATGAAGGTTAAAAAAACAATTGTTAAGCGATTATTGTATGTTGCATAAATTTTATATTGATGTTTATATTGAACATATATTTACATTGAACAGCAATTGACGAAGCTCTAAATAGTCAAAATGATTATGTTTATTTTTTGTTTTTGTGTTTGTTTAAAATATCAACGAAGTAACACTTTCATTCAAGCAATGCTCCGGTGGCCTCAACTGACATTGTTTACTTTCCCCCTTTGTAGGGTCGAGGATATAAAAGTTTACCTTATCCTCTGAAAAAGAAAGATGGTAAAATGCATTACGAGTGCAATGTGTGTATGAAGACATTTGGGCAGCTCTCAAATCTCAAAGTAAGCACCAAATACCAAAGAGGGTATCTACTCCATCTATTATCTCTTCCCGCATTTACTTTTTACGATTGCACAGTAAATGTGCAAAAATTAATAATATTCAAGTGCCAAGGTGTTTCCGAATTTCAATGATTGCTACAAAAAACTATCAGTGTAATATTTGAATCTAAGCTGGTGTTACTAGGTCTTGGTGCTTCGTGATTGGACCAATCAAGGATATATATTCTTGACTTATTCAGGAGATGGAAAAGGAATTAATTATGTCGGAGACTGTTAAATTATTGGTGTTTTATTTTTTATAATTACAAGGCTGGTTGTCTCAGGTAATGGCGTTTCCCGATTGTATTTGTTACTGTACAGTGTTTAGTATTATTTCTATGTCCTAGTTTCACCAAGTTTTAGATAACAATATACTTTTACTTTGTACTAACCACCCCATTGTATGTGTGTAGTTTCGGTCTGTAATAGCCATAGCTAACAATGAACTTTTGTTTTTTAATTATTTTATTAACTGCCAAAAATCTTTCTCCATACAGCTGCGATTATTAGTATTATTTGCATGTTGACGATTGTTCTTGAAAATTAAATACAGTTAATTTATTCGTTTGTCAATTTCCACTTCGTGGACATCGCTTATCTGTGCCTGTCCGAGATTGCGTTGTTTCATTCAACAGTACAAGTTAACCCCTAAGTCATACTTTTGATGAGAACTGGCAGGGCCAACGTAACGGGTGTAATTAAAATTATAAATTCAATTAAAATTATTAAGTGTTGCCTATTTAAATACGAATTGGTGCAAGTGTTAGTGTGATTCAATAGTGCAGTGCAGATGTTAATAGTATAAATTGCCATGTAGGTACATCTGAGAACTCACACTGGAGAGAGACCTTTCACCTGCAAGACATGTGGTAAAGGATTCACACAGTTGGCTCACTTACAGAAACACAATCTTGTACACACGGGAGAGAAGCCACACGAATGCATAGTATGTAAGAAACGGTATGTAGATTCGTCATTGGCATGAAATGAGGGAAGTTGGCGCAGTAGGTAGTTAAATATGCACATGACTTGAATCCTTTTTGTTTGCAATTGATATATTTGGACTATTTCAGAGGTGGCTAATGGCAACCGATATTTGTAACCATAAATTTCCGGAGTTTTTAGGATTTCTCAAATTTCTATGAATGTCTCATTTTCATTCTTCATTTCTCATTCTCATTTTCTTCAATATTTCAATCAATTTCTCATCATTATATTTGCAGTAATTGATTAAAAGTCATTTTAAATACGGGCCATAAAGTTGGTAGTTATAAAGAGATATTCTGTTATGATTGGTAGAAGGTAGCTCTGGTGGCCTGTCTTTGTCTGTTACGGCTACTGGCCACACTTTAACTTCTACCCATCATTGATGTTATCTAAGTTAATGCGTTCAGAGTTGGATCTCCTCATCACTTCCTTCAGTTTGGTGTAGAGGCGCCCCTCATAATATCTCAAGTGTGTAAGAGAGCCCAAGCTATTGAGATGTGGTAGAATGGAGCCGTGACTACCACTCTGTTTATGCATCATTCCTTTGATCTCTCATCTTGTCTTTGAAGCCAGGCCACTAATTTCTGTTTTTATTGACAGATAAACAAGTGTGATTGGGTGACTCCCTACTCCAGCCCCACTGGCTAGCCTATGGTGGTTAAACACTTTGAAATCTGCTCAAACTTGTCACCCATTACATTATCATGCCACTTTTTACACTTTTACTATCTAGTTTTACTTACATTATTTTTAAATGTAAAATGTATTTTAAATATATTTGGGAAGATGATTATTTCACATAATGTTCAAATTATTAACATATTTTGTTATGATACCGGGCTTTGGCTTATCCACAAATTTACTTTCAACATTTACGCTTGTATCTTTTATGCATTTATGGAGAACATTTATCTGCAGTACGCATGGTATACACATGGTACACGCATGGTATACGCATGGTACACGCATGGTACACTCATGGTACACGCATGGTACACGCATGGTACACGCATGGTATACTCATGGTACACGCATGGTATACGGGACAATAAATGTTATACCATTACTTAATAAATAAAGTGTAATTAGGTAGCTCGTGAAATGAAGGTTTTAGCCTATTCACGATAGGAATTTACGATTGGCCAATTTACGATTAGCCAAATGTAAATGCACAAAATTTAAATGAGGCTGTGCCGTAAAGTATAGAATTTGCTTGGTTGGAAACTAACTATTCGTGAAATTCCGTAAAGTGAAATTGAAATGAAATACGCTTACTGCTTTTATTTTCTACTATTTTGAATAACTGACAGTAACATTTTTAATACTGTGAAAAACTATACTATTTTAATTATACGTTTAGCTTGTTTGAAGCCCAACAGTATTTATTAGCTAAATCCTGTTCCAGCAAATCCCCAAATCCACCTGTAGAGAGGAAGGGCGATTGGTCACCACTCCCACCTTTGTACTCACACATTCACCACAGATCTAATACTCACCAAACTACAATGTATAGCGTCATTATCACCATCCATAATAGCTCTTGGCCAAGCCTTGTGGCATTTCACTTTTCACTAATTGCTGTTCAGTCATGCCTTTGAACTGCTTAGTAGCCCTGGGTCACTGCACACTATCTTGCTCACACTCAGTGTCACCGTACTACCCGTATAGGATTGTAGCCGAGGGTTGTGGCTGAGCTAATTGAATTTTTTGTAAACAAAAACAAGCAGTGCAGAGTCAACGAGTGCCTTTTACTTGTACGTATTCCATGCCCGTTGCTTATTGGCAGTCTAAGTAATGAATCACTCACAGATGACAGTCCCAATACCACATGTAACCTGCGTTCTATACTTCCACAGCTAGTAACATTGCTAAATATTATTAATATTAATAATAATCAATAATTCCAACTTTCTCCGAATATCCAGGATGTCAACAGGTGCAAGATTATTATATTCAATTGACAAATACCGTTTTTTTTTGCCATTATTCAAAATTTCATAAATCGATATGAGAATTTCTATATTTGAATCACTGTTGTAAAAAGTGACTTAATTCACGACATAACTACTGCAGCGTGATATTACCTCACCCACCCAGTTTGGCTTCAGAACTGGGAGTCTTTTTTTTTGTTACAAGGTATGGTGAAGTTGTACTCGAAATTGGCTATGTGGTTAATGGGTAGTAAATGACATTAGAATTTTTGTAGAAACCGCATACCGATTCATTTGTACAAAATATTAATAATTCGTATTATATAAGTTTGAAATTAATAATGTAGCAGTTTAAATTTTTAAAATATCTCCATGACAAGCGCTATTGAATTTAAACTTAGTTCATGGATGGATGCCAGCTGTACTTTCATTTTCACATTTTGTAGTTATTTGAGATTTAATTTATCTCTATATTATTTTAGATTTAGCTCAACCAGTAATCTGAAGACCCACATGAGACTTCACTCGGGAGAGAAGCCATTCCACTGTAAGATGTGCCCCGCCAAGTTCACTCAGTTTGTACATCTTAAGCTACACAAGCGTCTGCACACCAATGAGAGACCATTTGAATGCCCAAAATGTAGCAAGAAATATATTAGGTACGAAATTATATTTACTTATAATATATGTATAATGATGATAATATTGATGATAGAATTAGCTAGCAGGCATTTGATTAAAGTTGTAATCCAATAGCAAAGCTAATCGAAGGGATCCCGCTGCCCATTGCCAGATATGTTACTAGTTTGATTGCGAGGAGGAAAGAGTCATATCTAAGCTTTATAAACAATTTATCTATCATTTTTCTCGAACCACTACCGAATAAACTCAATTAGTGCGATGAAATTTAGCTAACTGAACTGGATATAATTGTGTGTCTTTATTATTTTCTGACTGAAAATTTAATTCATTCTCAGCCTCTACTATGATATATTATAAAAACAATTTGAAGTGTAATTAAAGAAGTACATGTATGTTTAAAGAAGTTAAAGGACTGATGCTTGGTTAAAGCAATTTTCTTGTACAGTACTCGCACTATTAGGAAATGAAACGACCAGCTATTATAGAACCTGAGTGCTGGTGATGATATTACACTCACTGACTTTCCGTTGTGTTTCAACAGCTTTTTCCAATTTCTAACTTTTTAAATAATTCAATTTTAAATAAATGTGTTTAAATTGAAGATTCTTCTTTTAAGACGTTTGTGAAAAGACAAAGAGCAGTCACAGGGTCGTCTACCCTGGAATGTTCACTTAACGGTTTTGCACTGCATCTGCATCTCTCTCACATTCTACCTGCAAGTGCAGGTTGATATGAAGCCACAATAGCAAATTAATAGTTTATATAATTATATTTTCAATCTCATTTTCCTTTCCACACCTGCATGGTGGTAATCACTAATCAGAAGTTTTATTGCACAAAATGTGTTTAATAATAAACTGAAGGACAATTAGGAAATTTAAACACATCTAATTGGGATATTTACAAAAGTATGCTGAATTTACTAATTAACAGTAGATTTAAATTTGACAACTACGCGAATCACTTCATCAACTTTTGTCTCATCTTCTGTTATAGTTCCCTGGTAATTATTGTACTTAGGTTTGACTATGTTTTGTCTGGCAAGGAAAAGTCTTTTAAGTACTAGTTTGCTGGCCCAAATACTGAGGAAAATGAGATTATTGATAGTCCCAAATGCCAAGGAGGGAAAACCTAGGAGTGACAAAAACCTCCTACGACTCCATGTACACCATGCATATGCAGATAACATGCATTATTGCTGTAAGACCAGAAAGCCAAGCATACCAGAAAGCCAAGCATACCAGAAAGCCAAACATACCAGAAAGCCAAGCATACCAGAAAGCCAAGCATACCAGAAAGCCAAGCATACCAGAAAGCCAAGCATACCAGAAAGTCAAGCATACCAGAAAGCCAAGCATACCAGAAAGCCAAGCATACCAGAAAGCCAAGCATACTAGGCTCTTAATTTCTTGTTGTCTATAGTATCTAGCACAGCGCCAAATATAAGGATCCCAACACCACGCGATGTCGTGTGTAGTTCTCTTTTGTAGAAAAATGATGAAAACCAGAAAATTGCAGTTTTACAGTGTTTTTGACAGGTTCAAATGGAATCTTCTTCTAAAATTAAGATGAAGGGTGAAAAATTGAAAATGTAGGTTGGAAAATTCTGAAAATGTAGGATGACAATATTTTTGTTATATTCACCCCTGATCTAGCATCAGGTCTACATCTTATAGAGTTTTAGTTGCTACCCTCCATGGGGTTGCTGTAATTATGGACCTACACTCCACTGTTGGTAGAAAAGCTTCTCTAGTTAAGCACAGATTAGTCGTATAATTATTAGTACACTTTCTATCCATGTTATCATAATATGACGAGTGTCACAGTCGGTGATTTTGTCCACCTGTTATTTTGTTGCTTGGTGTTTATGGTGGCACATTTTATGGTGATCATACGTCATGTGACAACACAGAGTGTACATCCTTGTAGCTAGGAGCCGAGCCTACACCTGGGATGGATTACAATGCTGTAACCACTGCAGTGAAACTTTGCACTCACTAACTCCGAATATAAAACTATCATCTTTGAAATATTCACAAGAATGCCAGCCAGTGAATAACAAACCACTTACAATCTGTGAGAGAAATTAAGAGTTGGAGAGCCAGATTGTGAAGCAGTCATTCAAATTGTCCTCGAGTATTGTATTCTGTGTTTAATTGGCAATATAATATCATATTTATTCGAAAATATAATGCATCTGTATCTGACTTTACAAAATTCAGTATCACAATAATTATCCTCAGAAATTAGTTAGTTATATACCACCCGACGATCAACACAATAAAATCTCTTGCCACCAGTCCACGTCCCCCTATTTTAAAATTAAATATAAATTTTTAACTTGTTGTTTTACAGTGCAAGTGGTTTGAAGACTCATTGGAAGACGTCCAACTGTATAAGCGCAGAGTCAGTTGTAGAATTTAGCCACATATTCGAGACTGCCAGCCATGAAGCCAACTTCCATGAGACTGAGGAATTTAAAATGGATACAGGTACACTACAATACTGTCGATTATTCATTAGAATATCACTCATCACTTTCAGTGTGCAACCTTCTTGTGTGTCAATTGCTAAATTAGCATAGCTAGTAAATGATGGAATTTGGTAATTTTAGGAATTTTTAGTCACACCTGTTAAAAGTTATGACTGCCAATTTTTATTTTTTATGCCATTTTTAGATGATGTTTTGCCAAACTTTTAGATTACCAATCAAATGCATCTATGTGTTACCTTCCAGTGTCAGTATGAGGAAGTTCTCATTCCTGTTACGGTTGAGGTGCCACAAAACATGATTGTTATTGTTTTCATCATCAGTAGTTGGTAAATCTGGTCATGTTTTATATTGGTAGGATGTGAAAGTGATATACCATTTGCTCAGTTCCCGATGTGCTCGCCAGGAAATGAGCCAGCTAGCGAATCAGGAGACAGTTACATGACCGTAGGTCAGCATTCAGCGGCAGCACTCAGTAGCAGATCTTCAACAATTGATGAAAGATCTGACAGCGAGATGGATTTTATTTCGTCACAGGTTTGTTTCCTATTCACTGTCACTCATTGCTTGTAGGGTTGGGCGCTGGTTGGGCGCTGGTTGGGCGCTGGTTGGGCGCTGGTTGGGCGCTGGTTGGGCGCTGGTTGGGCGCTGGGCTTCGTAGTACATGTAGTATGACAACTATCACTCACTGCTTGTAATGTTGGGTGCTGGACTTCGTAGTAGTATGACAACTCCATATTTAGTGACAGCCAATATATTTTTCTTCATTTACTACGACTCCTGTACTCGGTGTATCCTAAGTTTCTGGCCATGCCAGTCCTTTTAGAAATTGAAATTTTTGACGTATGGTCAGACAGTCAAATCTGCTAAAAAACTACTGTTTTAATCGTAACAGCTCACATCACATGTGTAGTGGTCCGGGTGAGCCACTTGATGAGATACATCGGCCTATTGATTGCGATAATTACCCCTCTAATAATTTAGCCTGTTAGTAATGCTCGTCGTGGTATATTTTAGAACTCGCCAACGAACCAAGAACTTCCATCCCCATCTCATAGAGAAAACGACTCCCATCTAACTGACAAACAAGAAGATAACTCCAACATGTTCCCAAGCATGTTTATGGGTAATAATATGAAGCAAAGCACGAATTTTAGTGTTGACAGACTGACAGCCATGTAGAAAGCACTTGATAGACAATGTCAGCTATGTAGAAAGTACTTGATAGACAATGTCAGCCAATCAGAGGAATTAGTAAGGTGACAGTTCTAGTCTTATTTAGGTGTATGTTTATCCTTGATATTATTATTGATGAATTGTGGTCGCAAAAGTGCATTATTGTTATTGTTATACGTCATACATATTGTTACTCTCAATATATTTTTGTTCATTTTGTCTCTCAAACGTTTTATAGTTTAAATTTAATTATTGTACCAACGTGAATTGGTTTGGATGAATATTGAAGTCGTTTTTCGCTGCCGAATTATTTGTTATTCTAGTGTTTTGGGGCCTGGAGAAATGCTAACACTTTGCTGCCATATGAATATGCAGCTTGCATCATCAGACCTAACACTAACCGCCTTGCGATCTCATAGTGCTATGACGAAATACCGTCTCTTTTATCTTTGTTAGGACGAGAGGTTAGCATTACGCCTCTATCCAACAACTTTTGTATTATATTGTACATATTAAGATTTAATGATGTGGTCCTCTATTTACCGATATTGATATTATATCCTGTATAGTGTTCTAAATTTCTAATCTAAGACTTTTCTTTTTTATTATTTCATTTTCCACATGTTTTTAGTCAATCATTATTTTTGGTAGTTGTGTGCACGTTGTGGAGGTAACTACGCATTGTCATAACTATGTAGTAACATTGTTGTTATTAACCAAGTACTTCAAATACTCATTCACGATTAATAAGATATTATACTGTATAACTATTAAAACCTTAAAACCTACTCACAATTATCAGTTCATACAGTGTATTATAAATATAAAGTAAAATGAGAAAATATTCATAATATACGACATTCCACGAGTACAACCAAACATGCAACAGCATACCATCAAAATCTGCTTCCTGCAAGCAGCAGGTGGGTAAATAATAATCTGATGGGCAAAGTTTCATTTTTGTTGATGAGAAAAAGTGTGCATAGCGACAACAGGACTGGCCTCAATCTAAAACTTGCAGATAGCATTAGCATCCGTGATCCAATATCCAAACCCTCTTGTAGTGGGCTTGTACTTAGGCTAGCTGAGTGACCCATATAAATATCTCCTGCGAAGAGTATTAGGTGCCACCCAACACCTGTAGTGAAATTTAATCCTTTCTAAAGCCCCAAATCCCATCAAATTAAAGTAAATAGAAATAAAACAAGCTATTAGTGTACCAGTATTTGCCTTACGTAAGCCTGGATTATATTTGTATAACAAACTTAAATTAACAACATCCACAGATGAAAACAGCTTTAGTATTGCAGTAATTGCTTGATAGCTTATAATATGTCTGTGTATGTGTGTGCTATCAACCACATTAATCCTTGCATATCATGGGAGTAAGTAACTCCGTTGCACAAAAGGGAGTAGGTAACCCGCCTCTGACTTTAACCATTACCACAATCGCACAACATCAGCTGGTGGGAAACAACATTTGCATAACATCAGTTGGCGGAAACAACATAAGGTAGTCTAACAGCTTTGCTGAATGGGTATACATAAATAGTAAGGTACTACTTAATTGTGATAGGCAACTAAGAAAAAGAAGTAGCAACAATTTTGTACTATTGTTGTTAGTAAAAGCAACTTGGCTTGCTGATTGATTATGAAAATTAATAATCTTTAGAGTTGTCCACTCCTGGATTGAGAAAAAGGCAACTACAGTGAAACAAATCAACTCTAGTGCAGTGTGGTAATACTAGCAATATCTAGATATTCACTGGCTACCATAGACTTATTATATATTACCTAGACAGGGGAATACCATTAATACTGTATTAGTCAGAAGTTTCACATTTAATTAGTAATTACCCACATTGATCATAACATAACCTAAACGTCTTGTTCAAAAACCACACTTCATTGCTCAGTTCACTATAGGAATTCATTGCAATAGCATGGCAGAATCTTGTTCAAACAATCTTTCTGATGGAT
>JAOQGN010260517.1:0-10333 GCA_027564295.1 Himantozoum antarcticum | reverse complement strand
ACATTGACATTCAATAATGAAAATGTTTGCACAATAAGTGTATTGTGGTTTGACTGAACTAGTCATCATCACAGTTTTGAGTAAGCAAACCTGTAATTTTGAGGCCATGTAGCATTTAATCTCATGTAATGACTAAATCAATGTGATGTAGCATTGTAACTGGTTATCATAATTCAATTCAGTACCCAACTGATAACATTTGTACACTTAGTTTAGTACCACTAAATGGTAGCAGTAGCACCGATAGTTGGTAGCATTCATGTTTCTATGTTACTTATTAGAATTTAATTTAAATTGAAAATGAAACTAAAATTTAAAAGTTTATATCAATATAAAATTGGAGTTAATAAACATATATAGTATATTAATATATTTGCATTGTAGGCAAAATATATGTTTAATTGAGTTAAACCTTTAATAATTAATCAATAACCATGGAATTGAATCATTATACTAATGGTACCATTAGTTCCAGTGCAGTGCAAGGGATAGAATGCTATGTTACATGACCCCATTTGTGACAAGTAAATTTCAAATATCAACTTGGGCATTTTCAAAAATCAACTTGGGCATTCAACTTGGGCATTGTCATTTTGACTTGGGCATTTTTTGCACTCTACCCAAAAAAAATTCCGCTGCCCGGGTTTTTTTTCTGAAAAATGCCCAAGTCAAATTTCCATCCCGTTACGCCCCAGCCGCATTTTGTACGGTCTCTGTGCACCTTGAAATGCTCTCATACTTTAGAATTTACCTTATCTGGCACATAAAGCTTTGACTTGTTAATCACTCATTTGCCCTTTAAAAGTGGGATTAATCCCACTTTCACCTGTAATTATGTTACATTGTTTTTATCACTTCTGCATTTAGAAAGCACTTTGAACAGGAAACTTAGTAATATAGCATAACAACACAGCATAGCGATAGTCTATAGTAACACCACAACTGCTGTTAGTTTCATTGTATGAAACTGGACTACCTCTAGTAATTCCAGTGAATACTCATTTTAATTCCTGTGCATGTTCACAATTGGTTGGCTAACATATTAATAGGCAGTCAAAATGTCAAATATAGAATGTGACCCTATCCAAATTTATTTATGGTAATAAGCTAATAACACTTGGACATTTGATTACATTGCAGACCCAAGCTTTACATTTTTAGACATTTCTACTTTGCATGATGATGCTATTGATGTAAATTGTGGCAAGTAGTTTATTGAAGAGTAATATACATATCAGATGAGACAAGTTTTCCCTTTGCTACATAATTGTATTAGTTTAAAACCATGACACATACTATTTACAATTGCTATCTAAATTATAATTTTTATAAAATATTGACTATACTGTTCCGTGATTATGGCCAACATGTTCCGTGTTTCTCGGAAAAACAAAAGTTCCGCAGAACACGGGACATGACACAGCACTACTTGGAAGACACCGAAAAAATATGGGATTAATAGAATAGTAAATGTATGTGCTTGTAACATTATTAACTCATAAAACCAAGTGGGAGTGTTGAAATAACTGGTTGAACTGTGCCGTTTCATGACTTGGTAAATAACTGTATTACCTTAGAGTCTGACTTAAAGCACATGCGCTTATATTCGGGACCACTGTCTGGAGGAAATTTCTTTGAGTCTCCCTGCACAAGCAGGAATAGAACTATAAGCGCACCTGAGGCTCTATTTGAGACTGGTGTGCTTCTCTTGAGACCTATTGTCAACTTACGGTTTGGGTTACAGTACATTCTTGGTAATTTATAACCACAGATGCCAGTTGGAATTGCTTACTAACATGCACAAATTATTATTATCATTATCGTTGTCGTCGTCATCGCCGCCGCTGCCGTTGCCATTGTCATTGTCAACACATGGCCACACATGGTGCCAGTCTGACCAAAAGTTTGTCACAATTTTATGCATTCTAATTAACAATGTTTTCATTCTCACTCATTAGAGATAACAGTTATGTTATAAAAATAAATCGAATAAATTTGAGTCTTGTCAGCAATTTTTACGACCCAAATGATATAGCATTTGATTGCTTTGCGATGCCAAACAGCTGACATTGTGTGACGTTGTGGCCCACTCACTTATCTTATCAGATTTATATCGTTAATAGTTAGTTAACGTTTGCTTGTCAGTTGAGTTATTAATGAAGATTACGTCAATCTGATTAACAACCAGAAGCAGGTGAGTTCCACAGTGTAATATAATATATCAATGTATTTTCACAGAACTCAGTCTCGTTTATAAGCGCACATTATGGTCAGTACTCTGTCACTCTCAGTGTGCGTCTCATTCCATATACGCACCCATTTTCTGTCGGAATTTTGGTCCAGTTTTTATACCGCATGTGCTTATACTGTAAATCCCACAATATATGAGTGTACAGGGCTATAAGCGCATGCACTTTAAATCGGGACTATACGGTACCAGTTAATGAGACGACAATTTATTGAGACGACCTAAAAACAACGGTTTTTACTGTTGACCTTTTACACATAGATTTATTCCTGTCTCTTTCCTTGTTGCAATATTATGTCAGTCAGTTACTATGTAGTGCTTATAGAATAAAGTGTGCATAAAATAATATGGCATCGTGGTGTCGAGATAGTAGAGGATAAGGATCAATTAATTATTATGTGTCTTCAACTCAACACTACATAACACTTCATAATATGTCACCCAAACTGGATAACAAGAGAAGTCTGTAATTGCGTCTGCAACAATATATTGTCATGGATTTGGGCACTTTAGTACTTGTTTTAGCAGTGATACCAGAGGTTACACTTGATAATCTGTTCTTGGACACAACAAGTACATGTATGCTTTTAGACTTATGGTGTCAATGAGCCTATACACAGGTACAGGCACTAGAATCACAGCCTATACACCGTTCAAAAGTGCATAGGCGCTTCTTTCTTAGCCGTGAAAAAAAGTTTCATCTATTCAGTACGTTCTTTACCCAATAGAACCCTGCTCTCTAGTTTATTCTTGACACCGAACATTTTCTATGTTGATTTAGATTAGTGCTGTAAATTGATCAGGTCTAATTAAAATATTAATAACATCACTTTCACAAAATGATTATTTTCGAATAAAAATTGGAGCGAAATTAATTTTCCTAAAGCCGCACAGAAAATCACTATCATTGAAAAATTACTACATTCAAATCACTTCGTTTGAAAGTCGTCTTCATGCTGGAAGTGGTAATGATGAGTACTGGTTCCAAATGAAAATGTCATGCGAGAGATGACAGCTGCTCTACAGGAATGAGAACACGAAATACTTCATCCAATCATGGCAATATGTTGGCTGAAGGATTAACTAAGCATCCAGAGACTCTAGTTGACTGCCAGTTGGTTAGCGGCTACAAAATGTGATCAATAATCTGCATTATTTCAAACATTGCTGAATCTATATGTATAGTTAGGTTAGATGCCTAGTTAAATCTAGTCTGAACGAGGGCACACATTAAGCCGTCCCAATGCCCGGCAGTAATAAGTTATTTCCTCCACTTAGAAGTTGCTCTCTATGTCTTGAAAGTTACAGCTACATGTATTTCTAACAGTTTCATTAAGCGGTATACAAGCTAACTAATTATTATTATTATTATTATTATAATATTATTATTATTATAATATGATTATTCCAATATGTAATCTTCTACCTAGTATGCTTCAATCATTAATTTGTCAAATGAGCAAACACAGTATTTAAAGTCTACCAATTTAAATGGCACTACCGTCGCTGCCATAAATCGGAGTGGTAGGAGCGTGTGAGCACTATCCGGCCAGTGTACTTTTGGAACTTTCTCCAGGAAAACCTTTTGCATATTAGAGTGTAATAAACCCATATCTAGTAAATTTGAAGAAGATGGAGAGTCAAGATTTATTGCCCAATTGGGAATTTACTAATGATAAGATAGAATAATTATCATTTGATTGCCTCCTTGATAACATAAATGTGGAAAGATTGAGCAGGGCCTACTCTGTAGCGCCAATCTCATCTCCCCAAATTATGAGCAAAACGTAAATTGAAATGACATTATGAATATAATGGCTGTTTACACCATGCCCTTATGTCGTAGTTACGAAATACCAAAATAATACCAATAACAGGGCTACTGAAAAGCAAGATCAAAGCTCATCATGGAGCAACGTGATCAACTGCACTTTGAACTATGGACTGTGAAGGTTCAAGATTCCTAAAAAATATGTAAAAATTCATGTCTAATGCTGTTTGTGAAAACTAAATAATCAAATAAGATTAACCAAAGTTATACTGCAAAATATTCAAATCGGGAATTTTGTGAACAAAACTTGAGGTGGTCTTAAATTTTTGACAATGACAGTAGATTTGCTTATAAATTACAGTAAACAAATTGCTATTTATACTAGCCTGTGCGTCACTCCAAACATTGGGAATAGTGCGATGATTGGACAGGAGACCACGAGTGCACGACTCTCGTTGTTTGGCCTAGTGCCCAGGCTTGGTATTTTAAACACACTACATTCATCACATACTCAAGAAATACAGGTGCCATCTATAAATGCATTGTTTATGATAATCGATATGCTAAGTTGAATAATTTGTTCCGGACTACTACAAAAAATGTATTGACTTAAACGGTAATAATCAGTACTACTACTAACTATTAAGCAACTATTTAACAGATTACATCGCTTTCGGTATGGTAATTATTGCAAGCATTTCTTCTACCCACATCATCTGTCTCAAAAGGATAACTGAAATATATAATTTTCTTAAAACATTTGTTGAGATCAAAACATACAACAAATAGCAGATAATATATAAAGGTGCATGCCTGTACAATACATCAATGTTTCTCAACATGCAAACATATAATAATTTTATTGCAAAACTCGTCACTTTTGCTCGGTCTACCTGATAATTTGTTGTATTCAAATCTGTTACTTGATGACGAGCCCTTCTGCTTCATCAAAAAAAGAATTTGTCATTGTCATCGGAGTTGTCATCTCGCCTTCAACTCAGCAAGCACACAAATCCACTCCACAATCAAATATATATACATTGGTGGTATATAACCTGGTTTCACCTAGTAACCCACTGGTAAGGCTTTAGTATTTCTGGTATTTCATATGCGACTTTATAACCCTCCATGACAAGTTTATGGTCCGGTAAATGATGTTTTTTGTCTGGTTTTTGCAGTATTAGTAAATCTTGTATTTCACTGTTCACATTTTGACCCAAACCAGACAATCTGGTTTTTCATACCAGGTATACCATATGGTAAACGATTAGTAACTGTGGTAAACCATGGTAAACCTAATATGGACCAAAACACTAAACAGAAAAAAACGCTTATCCTGGTAAACCAAGGGTCATAAACTGAACTAGACCCTGTAATTAATATAGGTAAGTTCCTGTACAGTCTCTCTCCACTAGGAGGGGGAGTGTTGGTGCTGGTGTAACCGATTATGCGCCATCATTCCAATCTATTCACTCAGCTAAACACAATTTGTATACTACTGTACTTAGATTTAGTTTCTACTTTCTTATACTTATACTTATTCTTAGAAGTAAGTAGCTATTTCTAGATGTTGCCACTAAACTGACACAGTTTAAGCAGATGGAAGCTATCAGTGAGTAACTTTGCCTCTCTATTCAATTTGATATACTCAGTATTTGCACTACTGTACTTTGCTAGTAAGTTAGTAGCTATATCTAGAGATAGCTGCACACACTCCTTTGACTAAGGCAAGTTAGACGAGGTGTAACAATAGCAAATTTATAGACAAGCGAACTTTAGCCAATGACAGCATAGTATCTACATTCTGAGGGAGAGACTGGTACAGAGTAAGAGAAGAGTAGAGCCAGTTAGAACTCTTCCTCCAGAATCCCAGGTTCAGAAAACACAGTCCCATAAGATAGTAACTATCTGCCTGTGTGTCCTTGTATGTAGCTTGTGAGTTTGTGATAGTAATATGCTAGAACTCCTGAGCCCTTCTGGATTCTGAGAGTCCAATCCAAACTCCAGATATCCTTCTTAGTCGTTCACGTAAGAATGAGCGATTCCTATGTAGTGAAGTGTGGTTTGAATGTTCAAATGTTCATATAATGCTTCCATCATACTAACCGCTTCAAATGTACTATGGTAGTCTAGTCGGGTGGCATATAGCCCATCTCATTGTACACAGCTCAGATATTGCTCTAGCTGTGTTCTATATCAGACTGGTTAGTTTGTTCACCGTAATATAATTATTTCCACATATTAATAGCTTTAGTGTAATATTCTAGTGAGGCTGTGTAATCACCCATCTTATAGTGCATGGCACCAATGCAGATGTATATGCCTATTATATCAGATTGATTAGCATGTTCACCATAGATATCTTTCCTCATATTAACCGCTTTAGTGTGATATTCTAGTGAGGTAGTGTAATCATTCATCTTATGGTGCATGACGCCAATGCAGCTGTAGCTGCCTATCAAATCAGAGTGTTTAGCATGTTCACCATAGATATCTTTCCTCATATTAAGGGCTTTAGTAAAATATTCTAGTGAGGTAGTGTAATCATTCATCTGATAGTGCATGAGGCCAATGCTGTGGTAGCTGTCTGCTATATATGAGTGATTAGCATGTTCACCATATAATGCTTTCCTCATATTTACGGCTTTAGTGTAATATTCTAGTGAGGTAGTATAATCACCCATCTTATTGCACACATCACCAATGTTCTGGCATGCAGTAGCTAAACCAGGGTGATTAGTATGTTCACCATATAAAGCTTTCCACATATTAACAGCTTTAGTGTAATATCCTAGTGAGGTAGTGTAATCAACCAACTTATAGAACACATTACCGATGTTGTGATAGCTGGTAGCTATATCAGAGTAATTAACATGTTCACCAAATAAAGCTTTCCACATATTAACAGCTTTAGTGTAGTATTCTAGTGAGGTAATATAATCACCCATCTTATTGTACACCATACCAATGTTGGTGTAGCTGCCTGCTATATCAGAGTGATTAGTATGTTCACCATATAAAGCTTTCCTCATATTAGCAGCTTTAGTATAATATTCCAGTGAGGTAGTGTTATCACCCATCTTATAGTACACACTACCAAAGTTGTTGTAGCAGTTTGCTATATCAGAGTGATTAGCATGTGCACCAAATAAAGCTTTCCACATATTATCAGCTTTAGTGTAATATTCTAGTGAGGTAGTGTAATCATCCATTTCATTGTACGCAATGCCAATGTTGTTGTAGCAGGCAGCTATTTCAGTGCGATTAGTATGTTCACCAAATAAAGCTGTCCACATATTAACAGCTTTAGTGTAATATTCTAGTGATGTAGCGCCATCACCCATCTTATAGTACACAATACCAATCCCGGAGTAACTCTTTGCTATATCAGAATGATTAGTATGTTCACCATGGACTGCTTTCCTCATATTAACAGCTTTAGCGTTATATTCTAGTGAGGTAGTGTAATCGCCCATATTAGAGTACACAATACCAATGTTGTCGTAGCTGGTAGCTATATCAGAGTGATTAGCAAGGTCACCGTATAAAGCTTTCCTCATATTAACAGATTTGGTGTAATATTCTAGTGAGGTAGTATATTCACCCATCTTAAAGTATGCACTACCAATGCTGTTGTAGCATATTGCTATATCAGAGTGCTTAGTATGTTCACCATATAACGCTATCAACAAATTAACAGATTTGGTGTGATATTCTAATGAGGTCGTGTAATCACCTCTACTATTGTACACATTGCCAAACTTATCAAGCAGACTTGCTACTTGCCCAAGTAAGATTGGTAGTGAGTACAATTGCTTCTCCATCATCAACTGAAATATTTGCAGACAAAGTTGACAATATTCTGCTGACTTGTCCAACTCATGAAGATGGAAACACGCACCACCAAGTCCACTATATATAGATGTTGTTATGTTGAATATTTCTATCATCCTATCAGATATATCCTGCTCACTGTTTATCTTCCAAATGATGTACTCTACCAAGGAGTTCTGATTACTAATCAGCAGTTCTGCCTTTAGTATTAGCATAGATCGAGTAAGTATTGATTTGGCAGACTTGTGCTCACCCAACTCATTCATACACAAAGCCATTACTCCATTCAAATTCACCAAAACAATGTTGTCACTAACATATGTTGTTAGCCGATTCGCAAACTGAATGCAGCTTTTGTAATTATCTGTAGAGAACAGCAGGGCACAGCACATCATCAGATACTTTCTATCAGATGGATCTGACATATTAGTTCCATATTTGACCTGGATTGCCTCTATAAACCCAACACAGTCACCATACACAGTACTCTCACCTATTGCCCTGCATATGTGTGCTAAGGCACCAGCAGCATCTCCCGTAAAATAGAGAATCTCTGCTTTCAACATGAAATGTGTTTTGGGCACATTGAACTTCTTTAACACAGATCTGATGTAGATGCTCATATCATTTGAGCTACGAATAGATCTCCTCAGATTGCCACCTTGTATTCTGGTCATAATTTATTTCTTAATTGGGACAAGAATGCACCCAAGTATCACAAACAAATTCTGAGGTGCACAGTAGAAACTTTTTGTGTGGATTGGATTCCCGATAGTTGGAATGGAAAGTGAGATAGTATCGGTTTGTGTTCCCATTGCTAGGTATGCTCTGGTTCTGATATATATAGACAATGCCAATACTGTCTTCATATATTGGAAATCTTCTATTGTTAGAATGTTTCGGTTATGAAGCTTGGTATAGACATCCCAAGGGTACTGTGAGTCAAGTGTCATGGATATATTGAGGTTTGATGCTAGCAGAGTAGGATATCTAAATATGTCAGTCTTCACCTTAACACGACCAATTTGAAATGAGGTATAATTGAACGCTGGCAAGAATGGATAATTTATAATGTCTTTTGACATGGTATTAATTCTTTTTCGGTTGGCAAACAAATTATTGGTTGCCACCTCATGTTCATATTTCAATCTTTCTTTCAAAAACCAACTGTACAATTTCACTCCCTCGTCAGTAGCATATACCAATACAGAAGTGGATAGCAGGTCAGATAAGTCTGCCAACTCTCCTGCTGCAGACATGAGTTCATTTTTGTACAATTCCATCAGATTAGCAACTGACAGAATAAGAACCGGACTGCATCCATTCCCAGTAGGAATATTACCTGCATTTGCTGTTAGGCCATCTATTCTAAACCCAATTGGCAATTGATCAACTCCCCCTACTTTGGCATCGATCTTAATATCAAATGCTTTGAGCTGTGACTCACCCAGATTGCCTATTCTAAAGTAGCTATCGATTGCTAACATCATGAAATACTTAATATCTGTATCATCCTCAACAATGAAAGCATACTCTAAGTCTGAATATGGAGTGGCTTCACCACGTGCTACAGAACCCAAACCAATCACACCAAAGGGACAAGGAGGACTTAATCCCTTGCTACTCAGAACCTCAACACTGGATTCTATGATAGAATGGCTGACATCCACAAAGCCACCACTGCATTTCTTACTCATTAGGAAAACTTGGCTGGAGAAAGTTTCAGTACGACTCAGGTTTGAGTTACTAAATATATTATCAATATCTAAGGTTTCGCTACTTCTGCCAAACTGTCAAATTCTTCTTTTGTCTCCTCTCTGTAGTCAGTCAGCAGCTGTTTATGTTTGCTAGTTAATACCTGATGTTCATCATAGCTTAGTGGATGACTTCCTTCGTACCAAGTGTTCTCTATATCATAGACCTGCCTTAGCCTCTCTTCTGTAGAATCTATTGCTACCAAATAATTAGCAATGCCATGAGCCTGTAAACATAAGGGAGCAGGTTCAATATTGCACTAGATTTTTAGAGACACCATTATGTCGCCGCAGTATATTGGAAAGGTAGTGAGTTGGAAAATAGTAGGGTCTGCACTGGTCAAACTTAGCTTAGCTTAATTGGTTAGATTCTGTCAGGAGATGGTAGCTGAAACTCCTGCTAGGTTGGCCTACTGCTGTCATTGTTACCTGACAACCCAAGCAATGATATCTCATATGTGTTAGTGGATTTGTAAACCCGTGAGAAGAAACACTATGGGTGTCTTTGGATACAGTTAAGATGGATTATTTAAATAGACGATGCCATATAAAGACTATTATAAATAATGAAAAAATGAAAATATTTTGGAACCAGCAATATTTTCATTATTTTGTATTCAACAAGTTTTTTATGGATAATACATTTTGATGGAAAATAAAATAATATCATTTTATTCATGAGTCCTCCTGATTCCAAACAACTAATGGGGTGAGGCAGGGGGGGGT
>JAOQGN010260406.1:0-10333 GCA_027564295.1 Himantozoum antarcticum | reverse complement strand
GCTAATTCCAGGGAATTTCGTGCTAGCTGACATGGCTTTACAAAAATCGTCGCAGAATGAGAACCACTGGGGCTATTCTTTTTTTTTTTATAGTTTTAGATAGCCAAGAAAATTGGCAATCATATATATTATTTTTAAATTATTTGAAAAACTTTTAAAAAATAATTCTTTTTTGACCGAGTATCAAAAAGTCTCATAATAAAAATTCTTACCCACATACAAAGACAGTGTGTGGAATATTATCGAATGGGAGAACATGCTTTGGTCGCAGACTGGCAAATTTCCTTTTACCAATTGTTGAATCAGGGTTACATCCCTTGTATAGTTTATATGTTTGTGTGATGTTGTTGTACAGATGCCTCAAAGATAATTTACAATATCTTTGAGAAATGTCTACGGAGGGTCTCTGCAGATGAGATTATGTATCTCCTAATGTTAGTTACGGGACAATGAATGTAATGTCGTGTGATGGTAGATTAGGCTGATCCATTATTTGAGGCAATTATTAAGGCTTTGTATTTTCAATGTATAGACTCGAAAGCCACATATTACATGGCATTTACTAAACTTTGAGATTTTGGAAGCTCTTGGGAAGAGATTGAAATATGACAAATATTTACCTATATAAATAATTGAAATAGCATACATTTCAGGCATAGATGATGACTGTTTCAAAATTTCTAATACTGTTTTCTGGGGTAGAGTTACGCATCTCAATATGTTGCTCACTCAAAACTTCAACAAAAATTTGCAAGTTAAATGTTTTAAATTTGGCAGTTTTCGAGTCAATTACAACATTATTTATGGATATGCTCAGCTGTTGAACAGTCATTGATAACTCAGGCTACACCATCAATGTCAATGGTTAGACTGCCTCGCTTCCAAGTATTGGTGAATAATGTGGACACAGACAGACCTAACAATTAACTGTGCGTGGCCTTATGTCAAAATTAAAGAAATTTACTATTATTGCATGTATAACTATTATGTTCAGATTGTCGGGTACAATGACTAACTATTAATTTAATATAAATATTTAATATAAATATTTATTAAATAAATATTGAGAAACATAACAAGTATTTTATAATTTATCTCATCATCCTTTTAATTTCATATTTTAAATCTTTTTTTACTTTTCATTATCCTTCACTACCATTAATTACAGTTTCCCCTTCCGACCGTCGTGGTCCATGATTGCATCATTTCTAGTTTTTAAAGTTGCGATCCCGGTTGTTTCGTACTGATTGGAGTCGGTACCGAGACCATGCCAGTATTAAATGCAGCATCGCATCGATGCATTCTAGCTGGTTCCGATTATTTTTTATTGAGACCTGTCAATAATGGTTTCGCAATGTTTGTACTATGCGGGAAAGAGATCTAATAATGATATGAATTTCGTTTGCTTTCACGATTGTGCAGATGATTTATTTGACTTGCCAAAATAATTGGTAAGAGCATCAACATAATTTGATGGTGCTGTGAGGTTTTATAAATTAATCTAAAGTCGTGAATTTAAAAACTGAAACCCATCAAACCGTTTGAACTTTCCTGTTATATTTATTTTGGCATTGCACCGTCGAACCCGGGGCTCAAAGGCTCCGTTATAAACATTATTGCGAATGGTGAATTTAAAATAACTTGTGTCACGTATCAACTATCAGGAGCTCTTATTGAGTTCTTGCATATCAGTATCATTATTTCAATAACTACTCAGTAAATTAGGTTAACCTACAAATTTAATGTTATGAAATGCTGCTACCTAGTTTTCAGTACGGCACAGAATTATATAGGTACATATATGTTATCCCCCAATACTGCTTCTCTGTCGACTTTGAGATATTTTCTGATGAGCACTTCCAAAATTTAATCGCAGCAGTAACATAAGCATCGAATTAATGCGAAATAATGCATTGTAAATTGAGGTCTGAGATGAGTCTGATTAAGTGTAGTGACATACATGTATATATATGTACATGTAACCGTATATAGCTTTTCTTCATACATTGGAGAAAAACCAGCACTCTTTTTGACTCTCAGTTGAAAAGATATGCCAGCATTGGATAGATTACTCAAAATAGCAGTTTGCTAGCAATTGAAGTTCCATCGCTTACTAATCCCTCCTCATCAAATTGATAATTTGATCTGAGGATATCAGATAACAGAGATGGACTCTATTTGTTTTGCTCACCAAAGATAAATATCATCCCCTCATGAACAGAACCAATTAGAATGCTCTGCTGTAAAGATATCCCAAAATATTGCTGATGTGCAATAGTAAGGTTTCCAATCACTGCGAAGCTAAATCCAATGTGCATCATGTTGGAAAGAATCACCATGGCCAGGACTACCCACGCATATCCCTTGTCTGTCACAAGTGTTGGACCTTCGCAAAGTATTCCGTTAACCATGTTTTCTGAAAATAGTGTATGATTATGACTGCAGGTATATCAGGCAAACAATTCAGTGGTTGATTCTGACAATATCAAATAAATTAAGTATTTATTAGGCGCTGTCAAATAAGCTCAACGTTTGTGAACTTTCATTCTTTAATGAATCAAGAAAACTAACAGAATAGTAAAATAATATAAAATAATAAAAAAACAGACTTGCCCTGCTACTTATGTGTTCCGGAGCATAAACATAAAAGTCAAATATTCTAAATTGCACGGTTTCTGTTTAAACATAGAATGAGGAACGCGTCCAATAACAATATTGGTGGCAGCATCCGTGCCCATTTGCTATTGCTACGCTATGTCATACCAACTGGCGATGCCCTGTTTTATGTGCTTCTGGAAATGTACGAACTGGAGTAAATGTAATGTTGTGGGGATATTTATCAATCCCGGTAAGTTCCCTTTCATTTGGGAGATTCTAATGAGTGGACAATCTTGTAGCATTGGGGCTGTCACCATTCAGTTCATTGTAATCTAGAGAGTGGATCATGTGGTCTTCTTCTTCGAAAGTGTCTATTGCTTTATGTAATATCCCTGTAGAAAATTTGCTACTTCCATAAAACATTAAAAGACATATATGTTGCTGTGTCCAACAAAATAGAGGCAGTTGTTGTATATTTCGTGATTTGTATTTCACAATATTTTACTCTGTCTTGATAGACAACATAATATATTGAGCATATAACAATTTAAAGCAAAGCTGCATACTATTTTATCAGTTATAAATATTTTACAAATAAAATAGATGCATTTGCATGTCACATCTGTTATTATAGCAGCTTCACCATTTATTGTCTAAAAGTTTCAATATAAAACCAATGTGACAATATAAACCAATATTTTGCCCAATGCTCCCTGAGAAATTATCAGAGTATAATTGACTGTATACATACATATTGCTTTCAATCAAATCAAACATGCGTTCCTGTTAAATTAGCTTAACTAATAATTAATTTAATGACAATGTTTTAACTTAGCTTTTGTGTATGTTAATCCTCTAATAACAAAATTATTGTTTCAGCTTTTTCTGAATCTAACTCAGAATATATGTATGCCTTCACTTATACTGCAATGGTGGCGGAGGAACTGAGGGCTTAGGTTACATTGCAACATTGGTTATAAATTGAAACTTCCGATGATCAACAGCCAAGGTTTTAGTAATCTTGCTTATAATTTAACTCTTTGCTTAAATACACGTTATAAATATATATTTACATGTCTATGTATATGTATATGTATATGTATATGTATATGTATATGTGGACGCGGACGCGGACGTGGATGTATATGTATATGGTTGTATATGTATATGCATATCGATATGCTTTACATAATATGGTTGTCTGTAAAAAATAAAATATGAAATTTTTTTGCAATTGATAGTAAAGATTGTTAGGCTATGAAAATTAATCAATAATTGGCACCAGTACTATTTATAGCAACAAACGTCATGAAATAGTTGCAAGTCACTATAAATATATTATAATTACATTGCGCAAATCAGTGTTGACTCGGAACCACTTTGGTTTGAGCTTGCCCATTGTTTGAATTGACTTTGGCGCTGACTGGACATTCCAAAAGAGTTTGCTACAAATTTGTTTTGCTTAATTTTCTCTTTCCTACTTTATCATCGTGTGAGACAAATGGCTAATCTTGAGATGCCAACAAGTCATAACCAAATAATGAGCAAATTGACAGAAATTTACCAAAATACTAATAGTCAACTTAGATAAGATTCTAAGCTCATGAAATAGTGTTCTAATATTTTAGACCTATTACCATGACACAGTCAGCTAGAGTGACCCGGTCTGCAACCATCCAGTCTATCATTCAAACTGCTTTCTTTAATCAAATAAGATACTTTCAGAAATATGTACCCGATTATGTACATGCATTGATACATGTATGTTTGTAAATCCTTCCTCCTGCTTTCTGCCAGTCCAATATGTGACATATTTTTGAGCTTCCAGCTGTCATTGCAACTCATATTGAAATGGACCTTGCACCGTCCATTGTAAGCTGCTACAATGTGCACTTTCTTTGTTTCACTGTTAGTAGGATATTAGGGGCTTTCGAATCCCTTAAAGTACTCATTGACCCCAGAGAATGGACAAATAAGAAGGTGTAATTTTAAATATTATCCAAACAGGAACAAGGAGTGAGTAGCTTCACCACCAGAAATGTAAAAATGAGCTATAGGTAGTGTTCTGATTGGTTGTTTGAAGATGAAAAGGAGTAATTTCACCACCAGGTTTCAGGTTTAGTGTTTTGTGTTGGTGTTGTGTTGAGGTTGTTGGGTGAAATGGGTTGGTGTTGGGCTTGTGCTGTGTTGAGGTTTTGGCTAGGTGGGTGTGTGAATGGTTCGAAGGTGTGTGCGTGAATGGTTCGAATTAATATGTGTGTGTTGATGCTTTGGGTGAGGTGTTGATTGATTTGATTGGAGGGTCTGGGTGTTGAGTGTTCCGGGTGTTGGGTGATGGAGGGGGAGGGAGAGAGTGGTGGAGGATGGGTGTGGGGCATAAGCGACAGTGGTTGAGTGGTTGTAGGTGATTTGTTTGAGGTTGAATGAATGGTTCAAAAGTGTGTGTGGATGGATGGTCGGAAGGTGTGTGAAGGTTCGAATGTGTGTGAAGGTTCGAAAGTGTGAGAGCAGTTCGAGCTGTTCTCACACCTTTGAAGATGTGAGAACAGTTCGAAGGTGGGTATGTGTGTGTGTATGTGAAAGGTTTGAAAGTGTGTGAATGGTATGATGTGAATCAAAATTTCATGGGTCGGTTGAATTTTATAATTATTACCTTTAATTGATTGCTTGATTGATTGATGTGAAAAGCCAAGATAAAAACATTTCCATTTTTCCTTTTATCCTTAGCACGTATCCATCCTCTGTAACATCATGGGTGGTAAGGAAAAGAGTAAATAAATAAAATGGGGAGTAGCATTGTAGACGGAGTTACTGCAAATTTATCCAAACATATCTTTGATTGACCTTTGCCTCTCCACAATTGATTTGATTATATGTAGTGATGGGAGGGAGATGTGTTATCTACAGTGAAATGGTGGTACATTTTTTGACCCCAACTCCTTCCTTGATTTGACATTTTTCGATGGGTGGGGGTAAAATAGTAGAACACCGCACCCATCCGAAAATGTATTACCGGAACATTTTCTTTCCAAATAAGAGTTTGTACTACTGCAAAGAATGTAGTTAAATACAGTGAATGAAATGTAAACATATCCTTTCCTTCGTTTATAATGCATATACAAAAATGAGGAAATATGTGCTTAGGCCATTTATATGAATTCCTTGATCACGGTTACCTGCCTCGTCCTTATATTTCGAGAAAAATCTGGATGAGGAAGGTCGGTTTTTTTAATTACAACGGTTTAACTTATGGGACGGGAGGAGAGATTTTTTAGTTTGCCCAAAAATAAGGATGAGGCAGGTAACCTAGATCGAGGAATTAATTTGGAATGACTTTAGTTCATATGTGACTATATAATATGTAAAGTTTATCAGTAAAACATCTCAATCGGTTCATTCTGAATTAGTAGTGACAGCAAGACAAATTTGATGCCTCGGCTTTAGATGTGGTGGGTTTGCGCCATGAAGAGGAGGGGAGGGAAAAAATAATCGTCACTCACAGTCAATTAATCTTGAAATACCATTAGTAAAATATAAAAAATGAAAATAACAAATAATTGTTCACTCGTTTTGGTGGTAAAAACATATAAAACAGTGTAATAACCGAAGCAAAAAGACAACAACGCATTACTCTGGATTAGAAATGAATGTATATCAAATCAAAATAAAACACATATGTGACATGTTGCGCATCATTGATATCATAGAAGTTAGCACGTCAGTAATACAATTGTAAGGACGTGGGCGTAAGTAATTATAACTGTAATATAAATGATGCCAGTAATACAATTGCATATCTTTTCTGACGTTGCCACACAAATGCACATAAATGATCAGGAGACAATGGTCATTTTTACTGCTGAAACTTAATTTCCTTTGTAGCGTTTGATGAAAGAGATTCTTTAATTTTATTTCCTCATGGGCAATCCATAGCGGATAATTTACTAGATTTATATTTTTGGTTCTTTTATACAATGAAAGTCGCCAATAGAAAACCGAACGATTCTAGAATAATCCGAGGGCGGGGCATTTTGTCATCAATTCCTGCGCCATGTATATCATTTAGGATAACTCTAAATTTCTGAAATTGATCTCTAAGTTTCTGTAACACATTACAATAGTGAGTCTACTATGAGAGATTATGTTTCTGAAGTCGCCAAGTAAGTCGCAGTAGTATTGGTGCATCTTTGCTCTGTTTCCGATTGAGGGAACTGATTTCGGAATAGAAGCTGTTGTTTCAGTGAATTTCTTGCATCCACCTATATTTGAGGCAAGTGGAATATGCTTACAAATTTTTTGCATTCTAGATGTGACGATAATATGTATATAATTTAGATAAATTTCTACCAACGATGGGACAAGTGATTATCTTCAGATCTTATTTTAGCTTGTTTTGATTAATTTTTTTTTATTACTGTACAGATATGCAACACTAATTGCACCTCTTGTAGAATGTTTTATTTGTGTTTGATCTGTGTCTTCTCTCCACTATACCATTATATTTTGTCAGCATTTCTTCCAAATGCTCCGGTATGTGTGTGTCTGCTGAGAGGGTGGTGGATGAATGCAATATTTTATGAGATGCTTGATTATATCAATTAGAATTATTATTGTATTGTAGTTATTTGATTTGCTTTCATATCCCTCAAATTTTTTTGTGCTGCGTCTATTTGATGTGCATGATGAGTTTCTATCAAAGTAAAATGCACAATTTTTCCAACTGTAACAGCACTTCCTGCATCATGTGAGGTAGCTAATTTGTGGACGAGATGAGATTTTTATCATTTTGATTTGCCACCGTTTCTCCCAAGTGTTTGTGTGCTTCGAAAGTGCTGGGTGTTTGCTTTTACCAATATTGAGCGCATGGAGGCGGGCAGAAAATATGTTCACTTCTTATTATAATTTATGTATCACACAAACAAATACAGTTGTGCCATACGCCCACTCCTATTTGAGGAAGCAGAACCATACATCTCATGATTATATAAATTTAGGTTTTGTCTTCTTTTTTTACAGGATGGTGGCTTTATCTTATGCATCGGATTTCTTTGACATTACCATCTTAACCTGTAATTTTGATGCAGAGATTGTCATCTCCATCAACATCATCACCATCATCACCATCACCTCCCCCATCATTATATACAGTTATGGAGAAAGTCGATCTCCGCATCTCTGATGTACAGGTGAGAATATTTTGCAAATCGTTTTTTTTTTGCATAATGATTTTTGCAAGAAACAAATTTCAAGCTCCAAAATATCAGAATCAAAATGCTTGTATACTTGTTTCTCTATGTTTTGCTAACAAATAAACCCTGTTAGTAATTGTCAGCGATGCATCTTATAGGATGTTGGATATTGGGGATGAGTTGATGGATAGTATCTTGTTGTAGTTTTATACTAGATACTCCACATGTACTTATTAGAGGTAGAAGGCTAGCGTGCATCTTTCTACTATTGTCTCTGACACTCTCTTCACACTAACAGAAAAACTCCTTGGAGATTCCATCAACGTAGCATAAATTTTTTTTTATATAATTATTATTTTTGTTGTTATATTTTGTTTCTTCACAAATAGACAGCTGTCATCAGTTCTACCATTCATCATCATGATCACTGCCATCTAAACTAAAGAAATGGAATTAATGTGTGTCACTTCACCAAACTTGTGACTAATTACACTGGAGATAGACAAGTCACCTCTGTAGACCATAAGCATTTCTGCTTTTTCTCTTGAGATAAAATGATCAGATGCTTGCATATTGAAGTTCTCGCACCTCTTTTTTCTATGTCTTGTAATGATGATGCTGATGATAATGATGACCATATTGAAGTTATTGCGCCTATTTTCTCTGCGCCTTATAATGATGATGATGATGATAATGATGACATCTCAGTGGGTGATGGTAAATGTTGCTAAATATCAGACAGATGCACTAATAGTGGTGATGTTATTTAGCAGATCTATCCATGAAAAACATTTTATTTTCCTTAATTTCAAAAGAAAATTATGAGCATATAGTTAGGATACATTCAAAATATACCTGACAAATGCAAATATTTTGTGTGTCCAAGTATTGTTTGATGTAAGCCTGTATGGATTTTATCTTTCAAGCAAAAGACTGTGCGTGATGGGAGATGCATATATTTGTTTTTCATTGTTTTCTACTTCGTTTGTCTTCTGCTTATACATTTCCCCCACCAGCAGATAGATATAGAAGATGGATTTGCTTCCCACAATTTCAAAACCGATAAATTTTTTTACTTTAGCCATAAACCTGTAGTAACATAAACATGAACATGAACATAAAAAGAAACATGTAGTAAAACCTACTAGGACGAGACAATTTTTAGCCATGAAACATTATTACTTTATGCACCCCATAAAGAACTGCTACCAAACGTTAGATTCATACCATCACACTTGATATGTTGTGGTTGTCACAGAGAAGGTTGTCACAGAGAAGATCGTTATACTATATGCTGGTGATCAGAATATGGAGAAGAGAGTTGAAATATTCACATCTTATCACTATCCAGTTTACAGAAATCAAGCATACAACAGGACACATAATACATTTGACCATACACCATCCATTAATCTTGCTATCAGCAGTTCATCTAATGCTGTGTCTTAAATCAACAACGTAAAACCTCCTACAAGTTTTTTTTACTATGACCACGCGTGAGTTGGTGATTGCATGCACTCTCACAAGTCCAATCCCAGGTATGTCACCATTCTAAGCATTCTGTCTCATTAATGCATGGTGTGGGGGCGTGGTTACCAAAATGGGAAGGGGATGAGGTGGTTCCGGCACATAGTGAGACGTAGAAGAGTCATCAGGGGTAGGTAGACCCGACCCTGCAGGAGTGTTTCACCCACTTTCAGTCACGGCAGGAACAAATCAAGTATGAGCTCACTCAACTCGAGTCTTCTTTCGGTCTATTAAAACTATTATTCTGAATGAAGGTATACCTTTAGGTAACTCGGACAATATTTTATACAATTCAGATTAAGACAATTTTTTTTAATTATTTGTTTATGCATGTCATTTTTGATGAGTTGTTTTATTTGTTAGTAGCAGCAGTCGTGACGTAAACTGCATCGCTCCTAACTATAGATTTTACTTCCTTATGCCAATATGCTACATTATTCAAACAATGGCACAACACGTGTAACTTTTTACCTTATTCCACTGTATCATATATGACGACGCATACCCCAGAACGATTGAGTACAGATGTGGTGGAAGGTGGACCTTAGAGTATGCAGACCCTGTGCTATGAGGTCATATGAAAATATTCTCTACTGGTGCCCGTTTAGAGTATGTCCCGATTGTGATAGCCTTTATTACCACAACGGAATCTGATACAGGAATTACGGGTTGCGACAATTGTGACTATATGAGAGCACAACGAAGTACAACACCTAGTCAGATTTGTTGTGCATGCTTGAATAACCAGTTATCATCTGAGGGAATGGTGCGAAAACATCAAAAGAAGGGCTCAGGGTGCAAAGAAAGATTCATGCATGCGATGATTAAGGACTCATTCGCTGACTATCTAGTTTTTTCAGAAGTGTGAGTATTGTTATGGATGCACATTCTCATGTTCTAGATTGCTTGGGCCAGGTCATGCCTTCTCTACTGTACCTAGCGAAGATGCCTAAGCTACACCTAGATGAGACAGACAACTACATGTAATAGGAGTACCTACTATGCTGGATATATGCTGG
>JAOQGN010260295.1:0-10334 GCA_027564295.1 Himantozoum antarcticum | reverse complement strand
TGACAATGCCTGCTTGAGGAGTCGATTCACAAGCCTCTCGAGTCAAAAGTCGAAAGAAGTCTTTTGAAATTCAGGTAGACTTGAAGTAGGGTCAAGTTTGAATGCTAAAAGTTATGACTAGAGTGGGGTTGGAGTCCCCTATTGCAAGAGTCAGGAGTCTGTTGGAGGTCTGAAAAAAGTGACTCCACTCCGACTCTAAAGTAGAGTCGGAGACTTGGAGTGTACACCTCTGCCTACATCTCACAAAATGCTGCATAGTATTGTGACAGTTTGGCCCAGCCCCATGGAGCTGAGTTGCCCTGTCGATTTTAGGTCTCCAGACTATCAAGCCAGCTGTCATGTTGGCTAGCTCTGCATACAAGTAATAATTTGCCAAATCCAACTCACATAGTCCGCTGCCAGAGCAGCAGGGTAAGACCGAAATCGGGCCTAGTTTTCTTAGAAACTAGCCAAAGGATGTATAGATACGTATTACTATGAAAGAATTGAGAATGTTATAAAGTTGCGTATCATTCAGACATTGTTTAGTTGATTACTCGCTGGTTACAGAACAAATATTCCATGCCAAAGGCATTATACCAAAGCCAGCACCCAACTGAAGAGGGCTACTCAAAGCACACTGGTTATATAGAGTATGCAAAAAGGGGCATGCGCTTAGTACACTCGGATCTATATTATAGCAAATATGATATTGGCTATGAGTAACAAAACCGAGGGGACTAAATGCCCTCGGCTCAGCACAATGCTTCTTATTGGCTGAGAACAATAGAGCCGAGGGGATAACAAACATTCGATAGAGTGGTACAAGAGTAATTAGCTGAAGTAAAACTACCGAGGGGCTTAAGGCCACACTTGACAGGAAAAGACTAGAAAATACATGTCTTTTTGACTGCATAGACTGATGGGAGCTTAGTCCCTACTTACACAATAACTTCAGACAAGTACGTAGGTCAATTCAAGGTAGTTTCAGCGATTCAAATCAAGTGTGGAAAGGTAAATGCAACTAGTCATTGGCACACTGACTAGCAGAAGCCTCATGGGTAGTAGATCTGTTATTGCTTTTTCTGCGATGGCGAAATAATCACGATGTATATGTATATGGAGAGTGAAGCAAGTGCAAAATTTGTAATTGGGCCCATTGTGCCACTAGAGAAAAGGCAGAATCTCTGCAGTATTATTTTGTTCCAGATGGTAATCAATGGTAATAAAGTCAAAGTAAGCCCCACTTGGCCTCATGTATTTACCTACTGGTCTGATCAGAAGAGCAGCAGGGAGCAACTTTAGGGTTAAGAATCTTGCTCAATAATTTTTAGCAGAAAAATATTTCAGACCACAGCGGGCATTGATCTCGGGACCTCCCAAATGAGGTAGTGTTCTCTTTTGTTACCGCTGTGCCTTTACTTGCTATTTAATAGGCCTCTTAAGCTGGAAGCTTATATGAGCAGCAAACACTAGGTGTGAAACGAAGAGATCACCTTCACAACAGGATGGACCGGCTGGAATTCGAACCAAGGATCTCTTGGGCCATGAGCCAGAATCTAGCCACTGTCCCAACCTGTCACCTTAAGAAAATACATCTGGTGTGATCATAACCACTTGACCATTCCTGTTCCAGTGTTCCTTAAGTGTAAGGTGTCAGCTAATACTGAGTGTCTCATTAGAATTAGCCGAGAGTTGCAGTGAATTCCTCACTCATATAATTAATAGTGACCTCTATGATAGCTATTGGCCAGCAAATACTAGAAGTTAATCGCAAGTTTTATCTATAGCCACTTGTAAACAAACTTACTGCTAGTACTTGCTGACCAGTTTTTGTTAAATAACAGTAACTACAACTTACCAATTTACCATCTCTGTAAACATTATTAATGTAGAGTAGATTGGCCCACCAGTTTTTAATGCAGGGATTAGGGGTTTCCTTGCCAAATCCGGTGTTCATAGGCCCAGTTCCAAAATATTGAGTGTACGCCACACTGATTAATATAATTCCTCCATACATAGGCAACAATCTACAATAACAGGAGCAGAGGCACAAATCAAAGCCTTACTTTTAATTCTGACCATAATGTGGATGTGGAAGCCTTACCAGAAATAATTGATTGGGCATTTCTTGAGCAAGAATTTACTTCACATTGCTCCATTCGACTCGGCTGCAAATGAGTACCGGTATTAGATGAGGAGTTAACCTGCATCAGAGTATCAGACTAACATCCTGTCCTGGTGGAGTCTTGTACTCTCGCTTAATGTCATAGAAACAGAGATCAGCTCCGGTTTTATAGGTCCTAAGACCGTGACGACTTTTTAACCAAGTTCTTTAACCCTAATGCAATGTTATTACTCCGATTACCATGCATTTTCATTATTGTGTTGACCTGATAGATATTAATCACCATGGGCATCACAACATACACAACAGGCATCACAACATACACAACAGGCATCACAACATACACAACAGGCATCACAACATACACAACAGGCATCACAATATACATGAACAGATAAAATATTGTACCTGACTATCCACACAGCTCACAAAATCTGACCATTGTCTTAAATGGAAGGAACACTAGTGGACGTGGCTAAAGGAAGCTTTGCTACTGTCTCTGGCGCTTGTGATGTGTTGAATGAAAGCTATTTATCATGCCAATCCACATGCATGTTCCAGCTATCACTGCAACCGAAAATGCTCACTACCGGGCAACCATGCTTACCAACAAGGCAGCAATAACATTTTAAGCCTGCAGGAGGAGACAACTCCGGAAAAAGTGCTCATCTTTTGTAAATAACGCTAATTTTAAGGCATTTGCTTATTATTACACTTGACTGTTTGGTTATTTATCTATTCCAACATTTTTCTAGCACATACGTTTCAGCCAGATCGGCTTCCAAATTTTTGAAAGGGCATGAAATGCAAAGTGCAATTCCAGTATTTTTTTCTGTCTCCAAACTGGATATTAAAAAAACTTATGCGTACGTTATATTCTCACCGAAGAAATCTGTGCACATAGTAGAGTGTCAAAGTCAAGCAGGTAACTTTTCCCTTCACTTTATCCAATACCTTCAGAAATAAATATCCAACCAGCAAACCACTGTAGAAATATAAAGCACAAAGTCAATAGTTGATACAACCATTAATCAGTGTAGTTCACAGTTTATCGTACCGAAGTGAAGTTCTAGTGATACAATGAAGCGGTCAGATAACAGATAATATTGCTACTCAATCTGCTATACCTGGTCGTTAGACTTATAATATCTGGCGATGTAGTTGTGATAAGCACAAAAATAATGATATTCTCCTAATGTGCATCTAAGTTTGAGTAATGGTTAATTAGTAGTAGTTTTACCTATGACTTGGGCTCAATAACTCCATTATGAGTTGGTCAACCGAATTTCGAAAATAAGTTCTTAAAATGATTTGCCATATTTATCGGTAACAGAGCTAATATTGTAATTGCAATCGTAACTGAATATTAATACATGTAATTAATATAATATTACTACTATTAACTGAGACATTATTATATCCTAAATTATCTACATTTAATGTACATCTATGTACTAATTTTAGCTTATTGTATACCAGCTATTTATTCAATTTTGTCCGGCAAATAACTACAGCCTATAAAATGTATACAGCCTATTTGTACGGAGATTATTTTATCAGAAATTTATAGTTACACAGAAAGATTGCAAATTTTAGAAGTTCCATTGTTACACGAGCTTAGCTACAATTTATCCAGAAATAATTTTTTAAGGTAAAAAATAATTACAGGCTATCTATCGTATATCGTACCTGATTGACAGTTGAGCAGAAGAAGGTATGGACGAAAGACACTTTTTTAACCAGATGTAGGATGAGTCTGCGATCAAAGTATTTTTTCTTTTGTGAAGCTAAAAACTTCTTTGATATTTTATTACCTATACTACATAGATTGCAGCAAATTAATTTGATTTAACTAATTGTTTGAATATAATGTAATTTATATACATTTTAGCAATTTTAACAATATACGCATTATATAAATATAAACGTAAACATACTGTGTAATTTACATTGAATTTGCATAAGTGTTCCAAATGTTTGTTCCAAATTAATATGTTATTTAACTATTAAAGTACACGCTAATGTGGTATACTCAAATAGAATACATTCAAAATGAATCCTGAAACACACAGTCAATATTTCACCTCAGCAGAAAAAAGCTGTCGACAGCAAATAGTCCTCCATTTATCCCCATGAATGTCCAATCGCCATTGCTTCCGTAAGCGACAGCATCTAGTGGGTTTTCTACAATTGCCACACATAGTGTACAGTCAGAGATAGTTATTGTTATTATGGTACTTTCCATACCGGTGAGATAATGTATTTTATAGTTTGTTTGATCACAGCTATTGCTATCACTGGCTGTCGAGCTATCGGCAGATACATAACTTTTTCACATCTTATTTTACTTTCGCCATCCATTGCTAATGCATGATTGGATATTGGCAAAATCATATAATTATGAACATTGAAGGATTGCGTACTCTGGTAACTATGTAGCAAACAGAGGTATCCGTAGTTACTCATTCCACAACATGTGTGTTCCAATCATTCTGTTAAGAATGTCTGACTAAAATTTCCTAGAACTGCTACCCGAGTTCAGTTCAACAGCGGAAATATCAGTAATCAGGTAGGTTTCCTTCTGGCTAGCTCATGCCAACTCAAAACAAGGATACGTACTAGGAGAATTGCTATTAGTAGAACTCACGTGTGAAACCTTGTCTTTGATTTACAAACACGTAAGTATGTCCCAAGATAACCCAAGACATACTCAGGAACCTGATCGCATCCAGTGACTGTAACTGTGTCGGTTTGGGGGTGGAGTCTAACAGAGCCGTGAGTGTGTTGTATAAACTGAAGGCTTTAATTAGCTGGACACCAGCACCTGTGATACATGTAAAAGTTCTGTTCCATTAAACACCATTGTGTTCTCATTATTTTTGACGATTTGATACTGAGATTTTCAACAATTCAAATGACTTACTGATGAAATTGGTTTTAAAGCAATTGTTAGTCCTTCAGAGTCAAGTAATAGTGACTCTCTGATTGCTTTGAGGGCTAAAATAAGTGATACATGGATTTATATAACTTTTGCTTGTCACAATCTGCCGAATCTCTCATAAAGGCAGCTAGTTTACCTCCACCAACACTCATTGCCCCATCATAATTTTTATGCCATGTAATTTTACTGCTTGCAAAATTGCCAAGGCAAAAATTCCTTTTATCAATATTATTAACATAAATGAAAAAGGAACAATATTGTATGAAACAAATATACATAATTCATTCATTCAATTTACGAAAGCTATCAAATGCTATGACATCTATGAAACTATGAAAGCTGCAATGACTATGAACTCTATGATGATTATGAAAGCTATGAACATTGTAACCGCTATGAAAGCAATGAAATATATAAAGATTAAGAAGCTTCTTAAGGTTATAATGACTATGAAGGCTATGAAAGCTATGAAAGCTAAGGGAAATTTGATGACTATGGGGTCTATGAAGGCTATATACGGGTTATGAAAGCTAATGATTCCATCATTTCTTCTAATTCTATGAAATATATGGCTATAATAGCCGTGAAAGCTATGAAGACTGTGACTGTTATAAAAGCTGCATGTATAATGGTTATGAAAGCTATAGAAGCTTCCCTTTGGCTATGGGAATCTGCAAAAGCTATGAAAGCTATGACCGCTATGACAGCCATACAGGCCACTATTAACATTTTTAAAGCTATAAGTATTTGGAGGCTATGAAGCTATCAAAGCTATCGAGGCTAAGAAATAGATTAATGCTTTGCAAACAATGGAAACTACTTGCTGCGGCTAACTAAATTGGATTTTAATAAAAAGAGGTTCAGGTGCATCATAAAACAAGGAGCGAAAGTGTATGGCAAAGTCATTATTGCTATTGCAACCCATCTTTGGTAGGCATTTATGGTATTACAGATCTGGGAATTTGGAGCATTGATTTACTTTGTTACAAGCAAAATTGAATTGTTTCTGGAACTATATTCGTAAGAATATTGAAACTTTAAAGGCAGAGGTGAAGTAGTGAGTGATGGCTAGTTACATAGTATGCATTTATGTAATAAACATGCATTTTGACAAATGCAAAACAGAAATCAATTGCGGTATTTTGCATCAACCCATGGTTATTACCTGGCTTTCCTTTCTGACACTCTTTAGTTGATTTACCAGTTAAGTCTTCCTTCACATCTGCCTTGGCTAAAATACAATGACCTGTTAATATTTGTGCAATTGCCCAGCAATGTTAGTAACAATACAACAAGATATCCCAATTTGACTAGCCTAAGAAAATATAATTATGCAACAGAGCAAACTAGAGTTTAAAAGTAATGCATTTCTTTCTGTTGGCTCTATGGTGCGATCGAGGTTTAACTTGCTTTGACACCTCCAAACATTAATTTTATATTTAATTGAAGTTCATTTTCAGGCAAATAATATATTATTTGAGTACATTGAGATACTGCTGTGTTACCAAGTTTGCGGCCAGTTCTTTCAAACTGAGTTCAAAATATTTATTGGAATTAATTATGCATCAGCGCCATCACAGCAGCTGCCACCAATATATACAATCTGACTCACTGTGGCTACATTTGTGGCAAGTGAGACTAATGACAACTGTGTGGATTTAAACTATTATTATCCTATTTAGCAATGGGTTGTCTCTCAGTATTTGGTGCTGTCTAAACTCACTGCAGTAATAACAGAAAACTGAGTGAATGATTCAAGCTATTTTGAGCTATTACAAAGCTATTTAGAGCTGAATATTTTTTTGTTCCCCACTGAGATTCTCCTGCCAAACGCTGTATAAACTGAGCTGATGCCTCACATGAGCTATAAAGCAGTAGCTGTATCGACTGCACTATTCTGCAAAAATGTTGTAAATGCTACTACTGAGGATCATTTAACTAACCGTTAGCTTTGAACTCGCCTTCCTCATCAGGGCTTTGTACATATCCTCCATTGATGTGCACTCTCTCAGCCCCGTCATACAACACAACACCATTCTCCCCTGGTGTGCACGGGGGAACAGATTGGAGCTCATACTTGTCCTCAGCTCTCTTTTTCTTCTTTTCCTCGGCCTTTATCAGAATCAAGCGATCCGCAATCGAGCAGCCAGTCACCAATGTGATGAGTAGCACAAACAATGCGCTAGAAAGGAAACAACAAATCTGCAAACTCTGCAGACTCAGAATATACTATTCAAAATAGGAGAAGTAGTGTATCACGATTCATTTCCTTACCTAACTGCAATGAAAGCTGGGTCTGTTTTATATGATCCATTCAGCGCTGGATATCCTGTTCTAGGTTTGATGTACTTTACAGTTCCACCAATCAGCTTCACTCCTAAATCAAATCACAAACAATCGCAAACCAACTTACTCTTGTAAACATTAATTAGACCCGTATGATGGTATGGAGGTACGCTTTAATGAATCTTGTCTTCCGTGAGATTTTGATTTATTTGTGAACAAAATCTGATGCATTGACTTGAAGATTGTGGATCACAATAGCCGAAAATAACAGGTGACTTCACTTCCTTGTCGTTATTGTATATATTTAATTAGACATGTAATTATATATGCCTCACACAAGTAATATTTTCATTGGCCTTGTTTCCAATACAGTCATATCAGCACATTGATGTCATGGGAAAGATGACGCTAAAATAAGATTTATAATACATAAATATCAATATATTATAGCATTATATTATATATACATTGTATAATATAATCATACATGTATTATATTATATTATTTTGAGTGATTTTACAACAGTTTTCATTAGGAAATTGAAATCACTATTTACTATGAATATAACATTGCTACTTACTGCCCATGAATTTCTTGGAATCCTCATAGTTGCATGAAGCTGGTATACAAAAGCCCCAGAAAATTTGTGGCTTGCGGCTTCTCTGCGAAGTATAGCAATAATAGGTGTTTTGTAGACAAGATGAAAATTTATACAATCAACTATCTGGTTCTTCCTAAATCAGGATGGATGTAGCAATGCACAATTTGAACATCTCTATGATTTATGAACTTGCAAATTGTACAATTATTATTGTATTCTGCTTTCTTTATCAGTTTTGCCAAGTTTTGAAATCTTTGGCTAAAAATTGATTACTTTAGCATTATTGGGAGTTCTCTCTTTGGTGCTCTCTCATGGATTTTAAAATCAAATGATATGGAAATAGATCTTACTGCCATTCTATTGTAAATTATTTTAATTCTTTGCCTTTTTTATTAGTCAAAATATAGCGTCTTCCAGTTTACAGAACTGCTGTGAAACCCACCTTTTGATGTTGGATTTAAATATTAATAATAGGGATTTGGGAACTCTGGGGGTTATGTTTTCTATCTAGTGTGCTGGGGATAGCGCCTTGAAAAGAACTTTGGCCATTCCAAATTAATTCTTAGATCTAGATGACAACATTGCGAAAATTATGGTGAGGGAGGCAGGCATTTTAATTTTATATTTTATCCTATATTTTTGGCAAATTTAGGCTAATTTAGAGAATAATATGAACTTTTTCTTGTTTTTCTACCAAAGTCAGGATGGGGGAGGCTGTGTTTTAATTTTTTAACGTGCTTTTATGGGAAGGGATAAAGTATTATATTTTATCAAGGCCAAAAACATGGACAAGACAAGTAATCTGGATCTAATAATTAATTTGGTTTGGCCTTAGTTTATAAAAAGCTTTACAAATAAAAGAAATTACAAATTTACAATAATAATATAACATTAAGAGACAACCTACAATTACATTTTAAACATTTGTAATTTTAAAATAGGTCTCTGAGTATTCTTTGGAACTGCTCATACTATGTATGGTTTCAGCTGTTGCATTTTCTTACAACATGATTGTACAAACGTATATATACTTATTTGGTAGTGTAAACCTAACATTTGCAAACTGTAAGTCGCCACAGAGTTTGCGTGGCCTATTTAGCAGCTGAACCAGCTGACTCAGCAGACTGTGTCATTCCTGACTCACCAGTTACAAAGTAAATCCCGAATCAGAAATGAAATCACCGGTCTTAGATTAACGGCCCAAGCGTTCCGGCAATGAACCATCCTGTGGTATATATTTAATTCTAAAGCAGGAAAATACAACCAATAACTTACATGTAGTCAATAGCATTTTAGCTGATGCTGAATGACAACATGCTATCTTGTTTTGTATGGGTGTAAATGTTATAGCTTTATAGTTTTACAGCTTTACAGTACATGCTAACCTTCTGTGCACCTACAGCTGCCACCAAAGCTGGTACTTCTATAACAGCCATGCTCCAAGCTCCTTTAATTCCATTCTTCCTAATAACAGTCACACTACCATTTCTGACCATCACTCTGTCCCCTTTCACAGTCTCACACTCATCCATATCTCCAGGCCAGGTAAATCTGCCCTTTAATACTCCAGATGGCAGCTTACCCCAAGCATCCACAACTAAAACAAAATTGCTGTAGATGAAACGTGTTCAAATTCCCAAATAGTACATAGGGTAATGAAATTATAGTTTGCCGGTACGTAATATCTTCTCTTGGCAAATATTGGAGTTAATTGAGGAAGCTCGCCTAGCCTCTCATATCTCACCTGCTGGTCAGAACAGTGTCCAAGGTTACGGTTAAGAAAAATTCTTAGCAAGGAATTCTGAGTTCCGAGCAAGAAAATTCCGAGGCAAGGAAAATTCTTAGCCGAGCAATTTGCTGATCGCAGCTGGAGTAGAAACAGGGACCTTACAAGCGAGGTACTGAAATCTTTCTACGTGACCATCTCTGCTCCCTGTATTCACATTGTTAGTAAATATGGATGATCATAAAACTCGTAATTACTTCTCAGAATACATTTGGACCTGGTTGTATCGATGTTTTGGTGCACCAGAAGAAAACAAAGACAGGCTAAACCGTAGAAAGACACAAGCAGTTGGTAATAGGTAGTAATCACAAAAGGCAAAGGGCAAAAGGAAAGATCGCCAAAGGCAAAAAGGACAAAGCGAATGGCAAAAGGTAGCAATCACTAAGTGTTGTGATCATGCAATAATTTACCAAAACAAATATATTCCTGGTTTCAAACCAAAGTAAAAGATCTGGCTACCATCATCAATTGCACCGGCTAGCTATTAAAGTTATATTAGACCACTCACGTTTCAATGCCCACTGGGATTCACCATTCCTGGCACTCCTGAGTTGACTAAGAGCGTATGTGACATTGTTCAGATCATGTGTGCACTGCTCAGTATACTTTGGC
>JAOQGN010260185.1:0-10334 GCA_027564295.1 Himantozoum antarcticum | reverse complement strand
ATAAACAAATCTTTTATAATAATAATAATCAAATACAAGTATTAGAATACTATATTTATCATTATTATTGTTATTGTCATTAACTATAAGCCTGGTTAAGTTTTCATACATTGTTGTCGTTAATTGTTATTGCGTATACATGATTTGTGTAGAAAGCAGGTATGCATGATGTTTCTCAGTAATTATTGCAATAACTACTGACAACTTGAATAATGTTGTCTTGAACCCATCAAATTGCTGTATGAATTCTTTAATGTTAAAAATCACATCAATAGCAGAAAAATGATATATTACATGACCATAAAATTCAACTTCTAATTTTGCCTTTCAACTCTCTACTTTTGTCTTCAACTCTCTACTTTTGTCTTCAACTCTCTACTTTTGCTTTTCAACTCTCTACTTTTTCTCCAACTCTCTGCCCAAAAAAAAATTCCGCTGCGCGGACCAATTTTTCAAAAAGTAGAGAGTTGAATTTTAAATGATATACGCCCCTGGTAGCACACCTAGGGAAATTCAGGTTTAAAGCCTTATACATGGGCCCTTAGCATTGATAGCACAATCTTGTGTGCACTCAGTGTACTCAGGGAATCTCAGGGAATCACTTGATTTTTTACATATCCAAGTGAAGTGGCAGACATGGAAATCGAAACCTGGTCACCTGCGTGATGGCCGTGTCCTCATCCCAGAACGATCCCTTACTCCGTATGTCAATGTCTAAATAATTTATGCCATTTAAAAATGTACATCCCAATGTTAGTATACTATTGCATACGGTTTCGTACCTCTGAACACAGTCCTGTCAGATGCAGACAGTAGGGTCACGATGCAGAGGATGTAGAAGAGATAGCTGTCCATGAAAGTCAAAAAATTAGTTGTACTCAATAATTTTTCATACTCTCATCCCATTTGGGTGAATATACAACAAAGAATGTCCACTTTGCCTAGTAATGAGCTTAGTAATTAAGTAGCATTTAATGAATGGATGTCTCAATATAACTTCAATATCAGAATCTTTTGCACTGCCAAGCAACTCTATTTGAGACAAGTGCAACTTTGCACATTTTTGAATTGATCAATGATCTAGAACAAAAATATAGGCGGATAAGTTGTCTTATGCTAATAACATGTGATGGTGTCCGAAGACCTAAACTGAAAATGTCAACCGCAAACTAGACAGGAAGACTACAATACTGCACCTAAGTAGAGAGTTTATACCGCACCTGTTTTTATGCATCCGCATTCCAAAGCCAGTATAAATGACAAAACTTCTTTGAGTTAGCACCTACAAATTCTATGGAAGTGGATAGCTATGGAAATGCATTTTGGTAGTTTATGTGTGCTGAATGATGGTAGATATGCAAAAAGCAATATTATCAACAACAAAATTTCTAGGTGAGAAGGCTCTAATTTAAATTTCCCATAAACAAATAATGAGGTGATATTTCTTGTTGCCCAAATTTGTGCTGACCAGGTTATGTTTAAATTAAGTCGGACAAATTTTTTTATAGCTCATTGATTATGGACTACTTAGTATGTTTACCAAAGCTCTCAGTGGTACAATGGTGAACAGGTGGGGATTGTCACATTGTGTATTTAGGTCAACAGTAACATTATTTAAATTATGCTATTTTTTAATTAATTATTTCGTTGTCAGATATTGATAAATGGAACTCTGTGCTGGCGCTATACAGTGATGGAGGTTATGGCTGGCACGATGCATCGATTAATGGGTTTGTTTCGATTTTTGCATTCATTTTTGGCCTCAGTTTTCGATACACATCATTATCAACTACTAGGCTTATCATAATTTTAGTTACATTGAGTAGCATTTATTAGTTAGTACGTAGTAGTAGACCTTATATTTGTGATGGTTTTCATTCTGTATGTTCTCAAGAAATAAAAATGGATTTTCACGCCTTCAGTATCAATTTACCAGATTTCAGTTGTCACTGTTTTACTAAAATACCTCAGTACCTATTCTGTACATCAACGTATTGTACAGCCCTAGTTTGTTTGGTGTATTGTACAGCCCTAGTTTGGTGTATTGTACAGCCTAGTTTGGTGTATTGTATAGCCCTAATTTGGTGCATTGTGCCGGCCCTAATAAAAAGTGAACAGAGTTGATATTATGATTGTAGGTACCAGAAATACGTACAAGGTTACTCCAGGAGAATAAGGGCAAATGGCTCGAAATAACAGAGTATCAAACAAAGAATCACTTTGACCCAAGCGAGGCCGTACTCAAAGAGCAAGCGCAAAGGTATATAAAATGATACGGACTATAATACCTACTTTATTGCAATAATACAATTTGTTGTTATGCTGTCAAGGATGATTTAATACAAATTCCGTTGGTGCAAAGTGTTATGCTGCTAGTATGCCGTTAATTTTGGCCAACTAATTCTGCAAAAATTAATCCCATTGTTTGTAGCTTGTGAGGTTATGAGGTTAGCTTGTGAGATGAGGTTAGCTTGTGAGGTTAGCTTGTGAGGTTAGCTTGTGAGGTTAGCTTGTGAGGTATGGCACACACACACAGGCGACCATACGTGTAGCTAGGATTGCCATATGTAAATGCATTGTACATTGTTTATGCATAGAACTATGACGAATAAACATACAATTCATCAATAAAATAGTTACGTGTCCAACTCTCCATAATTTTGAGATGCATGATAATTTATTTCTAGATGGGCTGATACATATAATTTTGACATGCTGGAGAATCTGATTTCTGAACCAGCTAAATGTGCCGTATGCGGAGAGCTGGCGACTAAAAGGTGCTCTAGATGTCGTAATGAATGGTATTGCCGGTAAGTAAACCAACATCCTCTATTTGTTTTGATTTTACACTCACTCCGGATGCAATAGCAAACCTGCTACTTCATGGAAAATGGAAACCCATTAAGGAATATTGTCATTAGTCCAATGGCCAAGAAAAAGTATTCCATGGGATGAGAAGCTGATGCCCACACATCTTGGCAAATATGTGTTATGTAAGTACTGCAATTGGATGTGGGAAACGTACATGATGAATGTGAAAATTAAAAACCTATTCTTCTCATAATACACCTAAAACTAAATAAACTGTGGTAGGCCTATGCCCTTTGACCAAATGAGTATGAATTTAGATCTAGTATCCAAAGATAATACAAAAATAATATTATAGTTGAAATAGAATTGTGAATGGAGATCCCATTGCCAAGTATAATAACACAGCGGAAAGGTACTGAATAATAACACTCGGATTTCAAAAAACGCATGGACTAACTGATTGGCCGTTGAGGTTTTCAGGAAAAGTCTTCTCACTTTAAACTTCTCACTCACCAACTGAGTGCTGTGAATATTCCAACAGCTGTTCATAGACTAGACACTCACAAACCTAAACCACAGACATCCAATCTCAAACACTCCCCAAACACTCTTTTATCTACTCGTTCGTATCTCTACACCCTTCTTGAAAATGTGCAAATCGGTTATTACCAATTAGCTGTCAACATCCACGCTATTACTTTCAGGCTATGACATCCTGTTAAATCTGGAATCTGTTCTTCTTGATGACTGTATTATACAGTTAGCATTGACTTGTAGGCTGCACCTTAGCAATGTCATAGTGTAATCAGTCATTGACTGAACGGCTACTAGATGTCAAGCACTTTATAAAAAACTATTTACATATGTTGTCATGAAATCTGGCAATGCCATTTGATGATTGTTTTAGTATCATTTGATATGAAAGTGGCACATTTTATGATTGATTAACTACAACTGTCTGATTGAAAAATTCCAGGTAGATAAATTGCTCCCGGTGGCTGGCGGCACAAAAAAATGTTCCTTTTCGTTTGTGTAGCTAATTGTTGTTAAATTTAAAATAACGGAATAAAACAATGCTAACACAAATTGTGAAATATTATCTATTGCTATGGTTGTATGTATTGCTATTATTATTGTTATTATAATATTAATTATTGCTATTGCTATGTATATATTGCTATTGCTATGTATGTATTGCTATTATTATTGCTATTGCTATGTATCTATTGCTATTGCTAAATATGTATAATTATTATTTTTATTATTATCATCATTATTGATATTAATTGGTATTTTTATATCCATGTTATTATTATAATTACATGTATGTTGTTATTATTGACATTCTCATTATTCTTAATATTATACTTATTATTATTAATACCACTATTATTATTATTATCATTCTAATTATCATTATTATTATCATTATAAATATATTATAGTATTATAGTATAATTATTATGTTATTGTTATACTATTATTGTTGTATGAATATAGCGACCTCCTTGTAGTAGAGTTATTATTATTTGTAGACGGGAGTGCCAAGTGAAGGCATGGAAGAACCACAAGTCCATTTGTGACCTGCTCTCCAAAACATCACAACCAAATAGCTAATGAATATGAAATGGCTCATACATGTGTGCTTACATATTATATCAATGGTATTCTGGGTTGACAGGTTATGTTCAGTACTCTGATTAGTGATGTAACGATACACCATATTTTATCATTACAAACGATGCACCACTGATGGTGACGATATGCTATATCGTATCGCCATGGTTTCATCTCACTGTTTTATCCTATCGTCACTCATGTATCGTGATATGTATTGTGATATGTATCATATCGCCAAAATCTTGTATCGTTGCATCACTACCTCTGATTTGAAGTAAAGATTCTGGGATGAAATGAAATGCTGACTAATTATTAATTATTAATATTTTATGATTATTATTTGTAATTTTTGTGTTTGATGTGTTGCAACAGTTGTCTATACATAGATAGCAGAAGTAGGTCTCCTGTACGTGATACTTTTATTGTTGTTTATCGGGCAATCTTGTATATGTTAGGGGGTTGAATTTCATATAATATACGCCCTTGCCAGCAGTCACCATTGGTTGCAGCTAGCTATACAATGAAAGCTATATTTTTCGGTGTCCAGCCCCCATTAGGTGTCCTTATCTTAACGTATCCGTCCTATATTTTTGTGTTTTAATTCCCTCAATGTTGGTTTGTTGTTTTAATATTTATTCATACTTGAGTATAATAATAATATGTAGATCGTGTTATATTACATATTATTCCTTTTTGTATAATTTAAGTAGAGAATTTATGTAACAAATAATAAACTATTATCAAAGGCCTCATATTTTATTTGTTTTGATGATTTGTCGATAGCATATTTGTTCAACCAGTGATGTCCGATTCCTTTCATTATCTGAAAGGTGGCAGAGCGTTGCTGCGGTTTCACACACTGCTCTGACAGAAGTTCAGTACCATTTATGCAACTGCATACGCCACACGCCTATGCTCACCCACCCACTCATGATGGATGGATGAAGATGAATGAATGAAGATAATAAATATATTCTTCTATGTTACTGTGGGAGCTGAGGGCGCTGACCTATCGGACTGGATATTGTAGCAAGCCAACATTTGCATAACATCACAACCTCACTACACTTCCCTACATCACTACACAATCATGAAATATTACATGTGAGTAGTAAAAGAAATGTTGTCACTTGTGCCATATTTGGAATTTATGACTATATTTGGAATATAGCTTGTGATCGGTGTTATTTGCAATCCATAGAATCGTAAATGGACACAATGCATAACCCTGTGATAGAAGCAACCCAGTTTTCCAGATGCTAATTGAATTGGCCAATCAAATCACCTTCATCAGGTTGTTATAACAGGCTGGTTATTAACTATTTTTATATTGTTTTAGTTTCTCTTCACTTGTTACACCAGTTGAAATTCACTTCAGCAATCAATTGATCAAGTTGTAATTATAAAACTATCCACAAGTGCTGTGGCGCTGTTATTTGTGAATGTACCAAAATTGAAACAGAAAGTATCAGCAAGGTAATAAATCTGTTAATATGATGGATATATAGCAATTTCATACTTGAGCATTGTATAATGTACAACGCTGCGCGATGCTGAAAGGTTGCCATTTTATCGCAGTATCAAAAATTGTATACTACATATTACGTTGATGCAGTCATTGCTTGAAACTGTAAATGGGACCAGTTTTAACCGGCTGCTAAATAGTTCATTCACACTTTATTTTGCGATATTACATAATTAAGTGCTTCAGTTTACGCTGTCACAGTTTCGCAATTTCTGCTAGTCGGTAAACATCTTTTGCAATATCGGGTTGTTACCTTGTTATTAGCTTTCACGTGACCAGCTTAATATATTGAATTATTTATTATATGTAGACCCTTAATTATATATTATACCTATTACATATTAGACCCGTTTTGGTACTAACAATCCATTGCTATTTTCAATCATATTATTGATTCTCCAGCTTATAATTTTGAATGTATTATTATTATTACGTTTCTATTTCTGTTATAATTACAGAGTGTATTTACGTGTACATATTAAAATAACTTAGCCCAATCAGATCACTGTTGTAGTCATAATCCCTACAGAGCAAGAATAGAGTAAGATGTATGAAAGCTATTTGGGCTGTAAAATGCTGCATAAGCATTTAGGCATTTATGTATTATATTGGCTATTTAAGAATTCCTGTACATAAATATGCACAATGAGTACAACGGTGAATTGAGAGTGGAGATATAGGCCTACAAAAGTCGAAATTGAACATAAACAACTATGCTGCGTTGAACTGTTAGCCTTTATAAACTTTGTGAGAGGGTTTGTGAGTAAACCAAGAATATGCTATATTATTTTATGAATATTTATTGTGATATTATTTATTATGAAATTGATATATTATTATGTTCCTAATAAAGATATTTAAATATTTATTTGGATTAGGAATAAGTTCAGTTTTTTATAGCTGATATCAATTACAGGTAAAACTAAAATACACTTCTATTTGCTATTGGTAATGGGTAGCATCACTTGGAATCAAGTTGACTGCATATTTACATTGGAAATTGTAGAAAACTAGGCTTGTTATAATCAGGAATTTAATAGTTCCAATGTTTGATTAACTTTGTGATTAATATATTTATTAGTAGTGGTGGGCACTATTCGAAAATTTTAATCATGATTTATGTTATTACCCTCGGAAAATTTGTCTTCAGTTAATCTTGGAAATAATATTGACTTTGTCTGCTTCAATTAATGCCATATATTGAAGAAATATAGCTGAAGGTGTATTGCGTTGATCCGCACAGCTAATAATTTTTGTTTTAATGGATTGCTCACATTGAGTGTTTATTTCTAGGCTGGTAGATCAGTAAAGTACGTTAACTGGATGAAGAAAGTCTGTCAAGATATAGTATTTTCTTCTGTTCATATTTACCTTGGTTTGAAAGAAAACAAATTGTACACACATTGGTTACCAAACACATATTTCAGCTATGGGTATAGCAGAATTCCATTTTGGAATGTAATTATTCTGCCTGAAAATCCTAAGATTAATCAAAATTAATCGAGCTTTTAAGGATTAATCGATTTATTCTCACTTAATAACTCGATTAATCCCCACCGCTGTTTATTAGCAATGATATTAAATTGATATTAAATTGATGTTAAATTGATATAATGATTATATTGTGGGAAATAATTCAATGAATGTTTGGGTTGCAGAAACTGCAGAGCAAATGCCATTTAAAAAAGGTCCAAAAAGCAAAATATAATCCCTTTTTGCTACACAACTATTCAAAGCTTTGTATATATGAATTTATGCCTTTATGTCATTATTTGCCTTGATGTCATTTATGTCATTATTTGAAATATTTGCATTACAGTCCCATGAGGCACTTTACCAAAAATACAATTATCGGAAAGCTTTCAATATCACAATTTCCTCATGTGACTGCAAAACGTATACACAACAATCAGCTTTTATTGTAAAATCAAGAGTTGAAGCTAAACAAAAAGTTTTCCAATATTGCAATCGGCTTCGAAAAATGTTGCGCAATCTGATTTCAAGATCGGGTTCAAAACATTTGGCGAAGAAATTACTAGGATGTTTATGATAGCAAACCCGAGGTGAGTTGGTTCATAATAGCCCCCACTCATGTTTTTTAGTCTAGCCAGATAGACTAGCACACACTTTTAGGAAGTTCTGTTCTGTGGCAGCCTTGTCAATGGTGTCAATCACCTGCACGCCTTGTCAATGGTGTCAATCACCTGCTAAGTTATTTTTGGTACATTGCATTTTAGTGGACGCAGTTGAAACAGATCTGGTGAGAATTTACATTACAAAATGGTTGTGGCATGGATGAAATCCTGCAATGGTTCAAAGGGAGATAAGATACCGATGGATGAAGTCAGATTACGTACCGGTGTAACTCTGTGGCAGTTGTGCACGACAAGTGGTGACGTTGCATTGAAGGAACAGTTTACACTGAGATTTGATATAACATTGACCAGCTCCATAGACACTAACTTTCCTCCTGGATGCCTCAATCAAGCAGAATATGAAGAGGAACTGGCTAGGTTTAAAAGAGCACATTTCCATTTGACTGATGAAGTACGTTTTATTAAGGAAGGCGGATGCTACATTGATGTTAGGACAGCAGACAATAATAGCTGGATTAGAGTACACCTCCAGGCCGGTGATATAATTCTTTTACCAGCGGGCCTCTTCCACTCCATAAATCTAGATGAAGGGCAATATGTAAAGGCCAGTGGTTACTACACGTCTCTAGATGGACCGAGTGACGAGTATATTCCTAGATATGGAATACGGCGAGAACCATACCATCAAAGACCTCCAACAGAAGCAAATACTGAACCTGCTTATTTTAAAGTTTGATATTAAAATTACCAGCAAATGATGCGGAATAGTTCACCTTATAATATTAATATGGTTTAATAAAACATTATAACTAACATAATTATTGATTTTGCCACCAGTTGACCAGAACCATAACCTGGTCATAGATTTTGCACGTACTACCATGAATCAGACATGGTTGGAGCACTTATTCAGACACAAATTTGTATTAGTATCATTTATTTCATTATAAAATTATATGTCACAATTATATTATAAATTTGAGTAAATTTGAGACAATTTATTGTACAGAATTATATGCTCTATGGTAAGTGATTGTATATTTATACAGTTATTATACACTATACCTGTCTACTAGAATTTTTGAATATTTTATACCTTGAATATGTCATCTAAAGTAGCTGGAGAGCAGGATATTTACTTTTACCACACTTTGACAATTGACACGTCTGTGGAAAGATATGTCAATGTTCGGGTTTGGTGTCAATGCATTGCATCCTATGCGGTAAATTTTTTGCGTGTGGTTATTGTGAATTTTGTTATTAATAGGCCTGGTCATTGACCTATGATATCAAATAAAGAAGTAGTGGTAGTATGACCTGGAATCTAGCCAACATTGATGCGCACAGTTTCAACTAACAAAGATAACACACTATTTTGCATTTTCGACTCTTGTTTCATCCCTGGAAATCGATCATATCGGTAAAAAAAAAAACGCCCAGAAATTTGTGTGTAATCAACAACAAGTACATTAAGCATATGCACACACCAGGGAGTTATATCTCCTCCCCAATGGGAAATATAACTCCCTGCACACACAGCACTGCAGTAACGTACAAGGGCATGTCTGACTAAATGCAGGTATAAGACGTTTAAGCTCAAGGAATGCTGGTATAATTCAGCTGCGGTTATGCAATGTAGGCTTTATTTCTACTGCACCAGAGCATGATTGCATGACTAATTGAAATGCTGGATACTGAAATAAAAAATCATCATAGGTTAGATTTGTAAAATCTGCCAAACGAAATAAATTCGCAGCATAAGTTTCAAATCTACCAATTAAAAATCTTTTGTTTACCCTGGGTAGCAAACGTTGTAAGCGCTCATCAACAAGAAACCCCAACTTGGGATTTTCTTGTTGATCTTGGTGTGGCTTACAAAGCTTGCTACCCACACTACCTTTCATTATAAAGTATAGCATTGTTTCTAGTGACTGTTCTGCATCTGTATAAGTAGACCTAAGTGCTGTTGAGTAGTGTGGAATACACTACGTCCAGTTGCTTAGGTGGTAATCTAAGGTGCAATGACTTGTATATTATGCTGGATCATTTAGATTCAGTTTGATTACGTTAGATTCGTTAGATCGAATTTCGCATCATAAGTTTCCTTTGGTTTAAGCGCTGCTCATGCAAGCCAGTCCCCTGAGAAATAATCTGGACTCTTTCAAAGATTCAACGAATTTATTGAGCATTAATAATAATAATATAATATAATAATAATAATAATAATAATAATATCGTGCTTGCCAAGCATATTATTTTAAGTGGTAATCCAATAGCACCAG
>JAOQGN010260074.1:0-10335 GCA_027564295.1 Himantozoum antarcticum | reverse complement strand
TTCCTATCCTCGATTTTTGTGCTTGACTCGGCTCGACTCGTTGCACCCCGACTCGAAACTCGCTCGACTCGTTAAAAATCAGGGTCGTTCCACCCCTAATTACAGTAGAAGATGTAAATGTTTGAAGCAATATCGTCCTATTCATAAAATAACCAGAATTATCATGACAAGACTATAAAACATGAATTTCTAAATACCAGGGTTAAAGTTCATGTTAAATCCTAGGGCTAATGCTCTTGGTAAATACCAGGGCTAGTGTTCGTTGTTTTCTGTTTGTTCTACTGCATAATAAGTAGCCTACCTGTTTCTTTTTTAGTTTCATCTGGACAAAAATTAAAATCTAGTGTATCACGTGTAAGCCTGGAACTAGCTGTACTCTGCGGGCTTTCTGGTCGATCTGTAAATTCTGTATAATAGAAATATATCAAATAGTAGTAGCAATTACCAAGCTCTATTGAATATGGTTGTTGATGTAGAATCTTGTGCATCACAATGCTGCTAGTTACACTAACAAAGTGGTTACATAAATATCGCATTTACATTGAATATCAAAAGTATTTGGTGGATTAGTAAATTTCATTACTACTGAAAATTGTGAAAGATGTGAAGATATTAAATATAAACCGTAGTCATGAGAAGTTACAACATTTTTCTCTAATATTAAATTGGGGAATGCTGCTTATCTTTGGATATAATGAAGGTGAAAATGAAGCAGCCACACCCCCTTTGAATGTTATTGGATAGTTAAAATCAACAACAAAATATTATATAAACAAAAAACTACATGAGTTATTATTGTAGAGCATTCATATGTTCTTAGTTTTCAATAAACTTATTGCAAATTTTGTGACAATTCATTAGTAGTGGAAAGTACTCTACATTAACAGAGTTCCTATACACACAAATGTTTCCTTTCAATTGAACTGTCAAGTAAGCTATTGGCTATTTGTCACCTTTGTGTGTCAATAAATAATATTAAGGGTCCTCAAAAATATTCTGAAATACAGTGACCGAGGATTTTGGACAATCTGTATATACCAATTTTTATGTTAGATCCATTGTTGTGTGTTTTGAGCTTTAGTTCTCAAAAGTCAACACAGTCATTAGCAATTCATTTGATGGCTAAAATTTTAGAGGCAAGGGAAATTGAAACAATCACGTTCGAGATTGTCATTGTTCATGAAGATTGCTGTACTGATTTTACATCCACGTAAATAAAGACTATAAACCTCAGTTTTTGCTGAACTGTATTCACAAACTACAGCATAAAATGCTGAAATGAGAGCTGAATTGTAATGAGTTATGAGTACGACCAATTATGTTTTCAAATTTGTTATCATGTTAAACTCAGTTATATTCCAATCTACTATTTTTCATGGTTACCATTAGGCCAAACTCAATTGAACATTGGGTCTGTGTCTTCTCACATGGCATATTTTGGAGGTTCACTAAATAGTATATTTAGCTCATCAAAAATGTGTGATAAATTGAAAACTCAAATTCTTCACTCCCTCAATCCCTATTAGGTTTTGACAATTATTAAATCTTGAGCTACAATGAGTGGAAGCATCCTGAGCTAGAATTTTTCATAAATCAACCTTCCTTTTAGTTCTCCATCCTTAAATGTTGATAATTATCAATGGAGAATCTAGTATATTACGGCTTACATATGACAAAGTTAAAAAATAATTTATATCTTGACCTTGACCTCATCGAAAAGTGAAAATCTGTAAATTATAAGGCCATAAATTTAAAAAACCTCACTAGCTCATCTTTATGGATAAAAATTGCGGACACAGATCTAATGATCAATTGAGATTGACCTTAATTTTGACTAACTAATAATCATACTGGTTATTAATTAGTCAACTTACTTGTCTGCATTTTAAAGGGATCCTTACAAAAACACATCACTGCCATCAGTGGAGAACAGGAAGTAACGCATATATTCTCAAGCATAACCATGGATTCCGCATCTTTAAGAATATCAGAGAAGATGATCAGGTATTGAACAACAGTTTTAGTGCTTAATCTACTCATTACTGCCATGTACAAGATCCTTCACATCTCTAGGCTTGAACAAGTATGGCTTTAATATATTTTGTATTGCTGACATCTCCCCATTGCTAAATTATAAATGCACTGCGTAGAATTCACTCGACATTGATAAAACTTTGAAACGGTTAGAAAAGTCAAGATGACTCCCATCAAGTAGTCATTGATAGTTGATATTCTATCAACCTCTCTATGAGTGCTTGTGAGTAGAGGGCACGGCAATTACTTTGAACAATGTGCGGCAAGAGAATAGTAAAGATCAATTATTGAATTGGAAGAACAGGTGGCGATGTCTTTATTCATTATAAATCTAAGAAGTGAAAACATTATCTTTAAATGGTATAATAACTACATAGTATTGTTGCAGTAGCTATGATGCCACCAGACACTTTATTGAGCGAAAAGTGTCATGTTATCGAACAGCTGATGACATGTTCATCAGTGGATCACATGTTCAACATTGATCACCTGATGACATCATAGTTACTCTTACAACATTGATCACCTGATGACATCATAGTTACTCTTACAATACGGTACCTGATGACATCATAGGTTCTTCTTACAACATATTTATAATACCTGATGACATCATAGTTTCTTCTTGCAATATAGTACCTGATGATATTAAATTTGTTCTTACAATAAAGTTCTTGACGACATCATAAATTCTTCTTACAATGAAGTGTTCGACGACACTTCATTGTATGAAGAATTTATGATGTCATCAAGCACTTTATTGTAAGAACAAATTTAATATCATCAGGTACTATATTGCAAGAAGAAACTATGATGTCATCAGGTACCGTATTGTAAGAGTAACTATGATGTCATCAGGTACAATATTGTAAGAGTAACCAGATTTCAACAGATAGGCCTACTATATTGCAATTATTAATAAGTTTTGATATCAGCAGAAATTACCACGAGTTGAACTACCACACTAAATTGCTAACTTGCAGTAATTTTTCCTTTGGCAAGTAAAATCATGTCTTCCAATGTTTTGTAACATCTATAGTTTTAATTACTAGGAGGTGAAGTATGATGCCAATAATAATTATAGAACTAACAAAAGATATCAGCCTAGGCTCAACAGTTGATATGAGATTATCACTTTGTACGTTAAAATGAAAGTTACCCACCTTTGACGTGCGTAAAAGTGATAATAAATTCCTTTCTGTTTTGACCCATTTGGATATCCCACCCATCTTCAATATCACATTCCTTCAGACATTTTCGCAAAAGTCTAACACTGAGATCTTTAGGGCTGGTCAATAGCACTTGTCTACTCGGCATAAATCGTCTAACACTAATTTTACTATCTTTGTCGTTCGCGTCAAGGTATTGCTCTGGTTTATTTAGTATTTTCTGTATCTCTACAATCAGAACATACATGTAGTTCAGTCAGTCACTAAATAAGTAACAGATAATCATAATACATGTAGACGTATTATTAGCATACTACGGTTGCTCACTGGGTTATGATCAGCAGACAAAATACTGGAACACAGTTGATTTTCCCCCGTATAGCTCGGCTATTGGATTACCACCTGAAACACTACAAAACAAATAAATACAAAAGAAAAAAAGTTCAGTAAAACAATCAAGTCAATGACCACAATAGGCATTTTCGAAAAAAGGTGAATATTTGGGAACAGCGGTTCAAAATTAATAAATCTATGTAAATATTTAAAATAATCCAAAATAGGAGACATTCAAGATACAGCTAGTTCACTGTTTCGGAAGCAATAAAATAAAAATAATCTTTAGTTAGGATTGGAAAATAAGATCATCAAGTTACTAAATAAGATAGCTAAGATAATATAAGATAGATAAGCTAGGATAATAAAATTTAGCTAGGATTAGTGGAGATGAGGATTAATAGATTATTGGACTAGGTATGCCCACAATGACCTATTAGTCGTCCTCCTCTTAATGGGGTATACCGGATCTCAACAAGTTGGTAAAATAACAAAAAAATATATAGTAGCCTATCACATAGGCTACTCTGTCTGCGAGCACAGAATAAGGTAACCGCCCATTTGACACTCAATTCATTACTAAGGGGGGGGGGGCACCCTCCGGAAATTTCATGTAAATGAGAGATACTGGGTAGGGTAGTTGTGATTTCATGCAAATGAGAGAAGTTGGGGTAGGGTAGTTGTGATTTTATGTAAATGAAAAATGTTGGGGCAGCTGTGATTTCATGTAAAAGACAGATGTTGGAATAGTTGTGATTTCATGTAAATGAGAGATGTTGGAATACTGTGATTTCATGTAAAAGAGAGATGTTGGAATAGCTGTGATTTCATGTAAAAGAGAGATGTTGGAATAGCTGTGATTTCATCCAGGAGTGTTCAGTTTTTCCTTAAATTGATACTAAATTAATAAATGTCAATGAAGTGGACATTTTTATAGTATTCAAACACAGTTCTTTTTTTTCTCCCCTCCAACTTTCTGCCATTGTCCTAAAATGCCTTTTACACCTCAAATTTTTATATTTGTACCTGACTCAGAGAACTTCAATATTTTACTGTTTTCATTCTGTTTCACTTATAAAACGTCAGTTAAAGGTAAAAAACATTGCATGTCCAGATTAATTCAGTGTGTAAAGTACAAATTCCGATGAGGAGATTGTCAGATTGCTTTCCAATTTGTCAAGTTACAACATCAAATCAGTGTGAATGTGTCTTAAGTCAATTAGTAAATATGATTAGCTCAACTAGTACTAATCAAAGCTTACCCGGTTCAGAGAACTCCAACATAAAAGTATTTGTTTCCGGATTGAATATATCATCTTCAGAAGTTAGACAGCGTGCTCGATGTGGTTCTGCATAAAAATGGTCCAATAGTTCCTCTACCACACAGTCATGTGGATATTTATATACTTCTAGAACTAGAAAAAGGCAAAAACGTATATTCAGCTAGACAAGAAGTTGATCCACAATCAGAAGAATAGTGATGATAAAATAATTTATTTGGGATCCTACGCGTTCTAGAACCCATCAGTATTATATAGAGCTGAACCATTTATGTCAAAGCCAGCCATCCTTTTCATGCGATCAGCAGTTCCATTCTAGAACCCGACAATATATCTACCTTTTGGCAATTTTGTTCATTTTAAAAGCTGTATCATCTGACAGTACAACAGTAGCAAGCGTGCGATACAGTTGCAACAATCACGGAGCAGATTTTTAATATACCGGTGATTATCCTACATTGTAATGTAATTATGCAATGTAAGTTTATTGTAACTATTTCTATAATTGTGTGTATCACAATATTTGAATTGCATTTTAAAAGCTTCATAAAAAATTTATTTAATTTGTCCACTGTTTTATTTGAACAATATTTTGCTTTGCATATCGGTATCAATTTTATATTTTTTCTTTGTATTTAAAGCTTATAACCTTATGCACTTTTATTAACTCTACATATTAATTACAATAATATATATTTTACATTGTAAACATATACTGTAATATATATCAATTGTAAAAATATTCTATGTAATCCAAATTATTACAATATATTTTATTGCAATATCTTTTATTTGGGCCTAGTAGTAACTTATGCATTACATTTAACTGTTATTTTTCAGTCCACGTTTTAGTGTTTGCTTTTATTGTAAAATTCACTTTACAAATAAACAAGCATCATCATCAATATTATTGAAACGTATGTCATATGTCATATGTCTATAACTCTAAAGACCTACCAAATATCCCGTAAACTACATGTACTAATAATGAATAGTGTCTACAACTAGTAGCAGAGAAGTTGTATTGAAAAATATTGCTGGATTAACACTATCACCATCTAACAATAACTATCTAATTGAGAGTTTGTACTTTGTGCCCAACAACCAATTGTACAGGTGATTGCAACAATGTTGAAATGCAACTTTTTAGGGTCGCTAAACGATTAAAAATATTAATCGTGATTAGACCTGAAACAATTTGCTACCGGTATTTGACCGATTTTAGCGATATCGATATTCTAGGAATCGATTTTTCGATTTCAGCGATTTTATTATTTGCGCTGTTTTTGCTTAATTTCAGATGCCATGTTCACAAGTACAAAGCCCAACTAATACGTGCCCTATTACGAACAGACGTACCAGTGCCTGTGTGACTATAAAACAAGACAAAAGCCCTTCCAAATTGAAAATCATAACTGAAAATTTAAATTATAATCTTAAAAAATCGATCGGAGAATCGATCATAAGAAATCGATTGCTATCGATTTCCCTCACATCGTTTCAGGCCTATTCGCGATCAACTTTGAAAGCTTTTCAGTTAATCTTTGATTAATCTCAATTTGAATCTACAGTGAATTCCATCAGCTTCCATTCATACACAAGCTGTGTGACTCTCTGAAAGCTATTTATATTAATATTTCAAGCCAAAAGTTTAGCTAAAACTCGCATATATGTCATTTTATGAAAACTGATACCACCACGGGACTTTGTCTGCATTAATCGGGCCAAATAATCAAATGTTGATAAAAATATGTAACAAGTGAAGCAAATATGCTCAAATATCCATTGCGTTAAAGGACAATTAATCACGATCAAAAAATTTAATCTAGTTAATCTTCAAAATTAATTAATCTCAGTTAATCTTTGATTAATCAACAGCCCTAGAATATTTTACTTAATATGGGAAAGTCATAGTAACTTTTGTATACAATTTTGCCAAGAAGATATCAATAATAATTATTAATTTACTGTCGTGGCTGCAGATTCACCCCCTTCCTCCTCAGAGGACAGGACATGTACCGACATTATGCTGTTCACCATAATTATGCTACTCGCCATGCTACTCAACAAATTACTCATTCAGGAGCACCAGGGACATTTGCCAAATATAAATAGATAGTGTAAACAGATTATTGTTATACATTTGTATTATTTTCAACTATGTCATTGCTATGCCGAAATCCCATGCCTAAAGCTGACTTTCTATGCCTAATATTATGCCGAAATTCTATGCCTAATAATGGTGAATAATGTTGAATCCTATGGCTACTTATCTGTGCCCAATTTCGGCAGGGGCTTATCTTCTGCATAAAAGCAATTGTAAAACCTGTCAGTAATTAAGATGATATTAGGAGCTCAGCCAGGACACATATCTTACAGAAGGCTACACTGTCAACATTTTGGATCAAGCTACTAATTATTACTTTTTGGATCAAGCTATTTTGTGTGTGCCAATGGTGCTTTTAAAATCAACAAATATTTTACTATATACCTACAATTACAGGACCTATCAATGTAACTAGTGAGGACATCAACAGAGCAGTGTGCTGCTGTTCTGACACAAAGGCGACAATCACACACTTGAAGTAAACAGACGAATAATCACAAGTTCACCAAGACCTTCTACAATTCTTTCAGTCTGAGATCTTGTGATAGTTTGAGGACCCACCACAAGGACAGGTGGTCAACCCCAAACCATTACAATACCATATGGGTAATATTATAAAAAATAAGCAGACCAACCTGGTATTTTAGACTCCATAGCAGCAGTTCCCTCTCCGATGCAAAGCCTCTAGTCTTGGATATTATGCATTGTATATCTCTAATAATCAGACATTTTGTGTGACTGTGAGTGTCAGTGCCACTGTGAGTGTCACTGTGAGTGTCAGTGCCACTCACACACAAGCTGGATTCGCATCACACCTGAATCGGCAATTAGAGAAATACAGATAATCCACTAATTATATATATTTTCTACTCTATACATTACTAAGCTGGTTTCTGAATACTGTGTGACCAAGAAGTCAAAAATGTCCATCCCTGGGGATTTTCTGAAGTTAAACGCTGATTAAGCTATATAAGAAATTAAATCAATTAATTATTGTATCTAGACTATTGATGTATATGATCATATTTTGATCGATTAATTTTTTGGCTTATTGCACACACTTTGACTGCTGATCAGTTATAATCCATCTGCGCTACAACACATTAGGGATACATTTTCCCCATTTATTACCATGAACCTTCATAAGTTACATAAATACATTAGTGCATAAATTACAGACGATTTGTTAGACTAATACTCAAGTATGCTTTGGAATCCAGGGATTCTCCACCCGAGTCTCTTGTGAGCAAGCTGGAAGCCGTCCAACGAAGAGCCGCTAGATTTGCGTGTAACATCAAGACTTCTGATCGCCTCACCAACCAACCTGCTATGCGGCCATGGATGGGATACTCCGTCTGAACGAAGCAGACTTTGTCGACCGTCGATATTTAATGTCTAGCAAGAGTGTGATGATGATCATCCCTCAAACCCCACCCCATCATGAGAGGAGTTAGCCACTATAGATTACAAACTATTAAGTTTATTGCACCACACTGTTCCATTCAGTATCACCAATGCAGCCTCCTTATAAAAGCAGCGAACGAATGGAACAGCATGCCCTCAATATTAACATCTGATATAATCTCAGGGGGTACTTGTCAAATTCTAGGCACACATGCTCAAACAAAACTTTGAAATGACACCACTTTTACACATTCTGACAATTATTTACTGCTACCCTTTTCGCACAGGGCATATGTTGGAATATAACCCCTTTGCACTGTGCAGCAATACTACATTACAAAGAGAATACTACGTACTCCTACAACAACCCCCCTCCAACACACTCCAGTTCAATACACTACTTGGTTTTTGATCAGAAAACAGTTGTTTAACAAAGATTGTGCATTTCTTTGGGAAAGATCTCTAGAATGGCAATGTTCATTGTAAATGGCTCATACCCCTATCACGTTTTCAGCCATACTGCAGTGACCTACAGTCAAATATACCCCTGTCAGGTGCAGAGAAGCCAAAAATAAGCCACCTTAGGTATGGAAAATGAGGTCACCACAAGTGTATTTATTTAGCATTGTACACCCCCTGGGGATATAACCAAGTATCTTGGCATTAGTGCCCGGCAAATTTAAAGTGGGATATACACATAGACAATATTTTAAATAAGGCCTCACGTGTTTTAGGACTGATAAAACATAGGGCTACACTATTAATTTGACGTACCAATGGAAGTTAAAATTGGCTTATTTTTCACTGTGCCGACCCATTTTAGTATACGGTTCAAACATTTGGGATCCTTATCAAAGGGATCTTAGTTACATGATTGAGATTTTCCAAAATAAGGCCATAAGATTCATTTTCAACCTAACAGGTACGAAGGTTTTGATCAGGGAGGCTCATGAGACACACACTTTCACCAAGCTCGAGTAGAGGCGCCGGAATTCACTTTTTGCCACACTAATGTCAGTAACAAGAAGCGAATCGCTACCCTCCACCTGACCACCTTATGTAGGCCCTACTATGCTAGCCCTATTTTAGGGCCCCCAGCATTGCAGTGTGCATAGAAGAAAAGAGGTTCTTTTTTACACACTGCAATGCTGGGGGCCCTGAAATAGGGCTACTACTATGCTAACATCAATGAACACTAAGCTACTGCCAGTGTCCACACGTTCCACATTCTTCAATTCCAGTTCCACTTACTGTAAATCTAACACCTATTTGCAAAACTTTATAGCCAGGACGACGAGGGAACCGAGGACAGCGGAACAATGAAAAAAATCCGTTGGTGTGATGGCCTCCCATCTCCTCATTTTCGAGAGGTCTTGAGGCTCTACATAGAACGAAGAATTGCTTAGCAAACTTAGTTTTATTACCATTAAAAGTTAAAATACTCTTATGACCATGAACCATCTAACGGACAATGGAAACTTGAAGTAAAATTGCTGTAAGTAAGGGGAGTTGCTGACTCTGTAGATGTGAACCGAAAACAGGCTCTGTAGATGTGAACCGAAAAACAGGATTTGTAGATGTGCACCGATAACAGGCTCTGTAGATCTGAACCGATAACAGGCTCTGCAGGTCTGAACCGATAACAGGCTCTGTAGGTCTGAACCGATAACAGGCTCTGTAGGTATGAACTCCGAAAAACAAGCTCTGTAGATTGAACCGATAACAGTCTCTAGAGCTAATCACTAATCTTGTTCTACTATTCACAATGCGCGCTGATTCGCCTCAATCAAATAAGATGGTATCTGACAACTAGTGGTGTTACGATACACGGGAAGGTTCGCGGGAGGCGATATGTGTGTGGCGATATGGAGTTATCGTATTCTCATATCGCCACCTCACGATATGGCCGCCACCAGCGACATGTTGTTCGTTTTAGAAAAATTAAAGCTGTTCAATAAAATTATAAATTAGCTAATCTGACTATTTGTAATTTATATATTGTTACCAC
>JAOQGN010259963.1:0-10338 GCA_027564295.1 Himantozoum antarcticum | reverse complement strand
GTCACCTTATCAACTCCTGACCATGTCACCTTAGGACCACCCGACCTTGTGACCTTGTGACCTCCTGACCATGTGACCTTATGACCTCCTGACCATGTGACCTCATGGCCCAATGGCCTCTCACATAAGAAGATACCCTTAGTTATTCCATTCTATAACTGGCTCATTCCACTGAGCTCAATTTTTATCTATAATTTTTTTATGTCTAGATCAACTTTTATCACACTGTTCTAAACTTGTGACAACAAATATCAAATAAAATGTTATCAATATCAATTACATAACACTAGTTATTACATAACACTAGTTATTACATAACACTAGTTATTGCATAACATTAGTTATTGCATAACACTAGTTTTTGCATAGCACTAATTATTGCATAGCACTAGTTATTGCATAGTACTAGTTATTGCATGACACTAGTTATTGCATAACACTAGTTATTGCATAACACTAGTTATTACATAACACTAGTTATTTCATAACACTAGTTACATAACTTACATAATTACATAACATGGCCAATGAAAGATATTGTCAGGTCAGAAAAAGAAAACAGGGTCGGCAAGTGGTAAGTGTCAGTTAGGTGGTAAAGTGTTCAAACTTGAATTGGCAGATCATTACTGGAGTCTATCTGTACAGTACAGGGAAGTGCAGCCAGGTGGGCTTAGTTAGCTACGCTCTGCCACTAATAACCATAGTATTGTAAGATACTTAAGATACTCATTGCTTGATACTTAGCCAGGGTTTTCAAGACTCCTGTGGGTGTGGGGAGGACATAGAGGAGAAGTCATCTCCTTACCTTTCCTCCACTAATACAGAATGCTTGAAAATCCAGACTACTTGATATACAAGAACCAAAGCCTCACAACAAACTCTAAACAGGAAACACTCATCCGTGTACTGTCAGTTATGAACCATCCATTATAAGAACAAAATGTTGCAGGCATGTGCACCGTACTGGATCTGACCTCGGAGCAAAGCCTGCGGAAACTAAGAGACTATGGGAATTACATGTTGTTATCAGATGATGAGAAAGCCAAACTACTGATTTTAGTGGTGGCCCTAAACCCACTGGAGCTAAATGGTGAGTAATGGTGAGGCCGTGAGGGTGGTGTGGCTGGTGTCAGTGGGTCCTCACTAAAAGGTGTGAAATGATGAGGGTGGTGGCAATCAATAATGCAATGTAGTATTGTGTTTATGGATCAGGAATTATGAGAAGTTATCTGATGGCGAAATAGCAAAACTGATGGTGTTATTGGTGAGTAGTGGTGTTAGTGGTGGCCCTCACTAAATGGTGAGTATTGGTGAAGGTGGTGATAGCATCCACCCAAGTAGTGGCTTGAGTTTGTACAATTTACATCCCCCAGTAGTTTCTAATGTTTGTTTATATATTGTTTTATGTGGTAATCCAATAGCTGAGTTAGTTGAGGGAAACTCACCTGGCCTCCAGTGTTTTACCTGCTAATCAGAACACAGGATACAGTGGCAGATCTAGGGTAATTTTTGCAGTTGGTGCAAAGTTGCTGCGAATTTGGCCCACGACGCGGGTGGCCCACGACGCGGGTGGCCGGAGAGGGTGTGGGAGGGGCGGCGGAGCGCCCTGGCACAATGGGCGGTCTGGGTATGAACCCCCGAACATTTGGATCACCTTGAAATTTTTTGGTTTTTGTGTGCAAAATGGAACCTTTTCAGCAATTCTGAATGGTTAAAACAGTAATTTATCATATCATAGGCAGTAACTCCAACACTTTATGTCAGAGATTTTGATATTGTTAATACTGCAACTGCAATTTGAGGCTTCATGGTTGATTCAAAATTGCATGGTGTCCAGTAATATATAATATTTAATATATATAATATTAATATATAATATATGATATATATAATGTAATAATTAGTTCTGTATATTTGTCTGAAAATTTAATCGATTAATCATGGCACTCAGAACATTTTAATCGAGAATTAATCTTCAGTTAATCATCCTTAATGTGTCTGTTTTCTCGAGTGAAAAATTAATGGTTGATGTGTACCTGGTGGAAGATTACATATCGGATTGCGTGCCGTCATTCAGACTATAGATTTAACTAGACATTTGACAATAGATTCAGCAATGCTGGAAATTATATAAATTATTGATCACATTTTATAGCTGCTAATTGACTAGTCAACTAGAGTCTCTAGATGCTTAGTTAATCTTGCAGTGAACATGACAGGGATAGCAGCATACCACCATGGCTGGATATAGTATTTCATGTATTCACTCCCGTAGAACAGCCTTCATCTCTCGCATCTTCATTTTTTTCAGGAACTAGCATTCAGCATTACCATTTCCAGCATGAAGAAGACGTTCAAATGAAGTGATTTGAATGAAGTAACTTTCAATGATAGTGATTTTCTGTTTTTCTGTATTAATTTTGCCCTATTTTTTTCGTCGAAATTAAACATTTTGTGAAAATGATCCTATTGATCTTTTAGTTAGTCAGATCAATTTACCGCACTAAAATAATAATATATATATATATATATATAATACTAATATTATACATGTATAATATATAAGGTATAGTGTAATATTTCATGTCATGTTCAAAACTTCAAATGATTCAAAAATTCATGGTGGTGTTCCATTCCAGTCATGAGATAGAGCTGTTCAAAATCTACAAAACTCATATAAGTTTGCATGTAGAGCTCCGACTATAAAGGCCAACATAAAGACTGTATATATTGTCTCCGGTAGTTTCACTTATGCACGGAGGTGATTTGTCTTCTGAAGCATGCTTATTGAAGATTATCAGTCGGTGTTCTGTTCTATGCTCAAAGAGAGGATCCTATGCTAGGGTCCCATCTCTGGGTCGGGTCGAGCTCGATTCCAATTACAATAAGACTTGAGAGTTCGGATTCAAATGGTTACATTCAAAAACCCTATAATTAGTAAGCTATAGAAAATGTTGCTGTTGCAATACCATTTCAATGCCATGAGATTGATTGAGATGCTGATATACTTTCAAGTGAACAATAATGGCTAGTAATTCAAGTAGGATTCAAAATGCAGCCACCCGCATTATCACGCCTGATTTAGATGATTATTGTGATAGAGATGCGTTTTTACACTCACCGACAGAAAATTATATTTTAGTTATCGCATCCACTTCATATTTTGTTAAAGATATTGCAAAAGCTGGACCACCTTCTTTTTCGCTGGATTAAATTTAACAGTAACAGAATATCCTCTCGCAAGATACAAAAGTGCATTATACTTGCCATCTAAATGGCCCTAAATGTCCAACAGATAAAGTGAGAAGAGCTTCTTTCAATATTATATGAAACATTATCTTAATTGATATGCTTATAGGGTTAACGCACCCCTTTATAATTTTTGTGTAGCTTTATATATTTTTATTTTTACTTTTATCTTTTATTGCAATAATCTCAATTTTGTCTGCATAAGATATTCCAGTGCGTAATATACATACATACATACATACATACGTATGTGCGCACGCGCGTGCGCACGCGCATGCGCATGCACGTACACACACACGTACATACATACATTGTAACTGGAACTAAAGAAAGGACCTTTGACTGACTTAGGTAATAGTATAATTACTAGCGAGTATGGACGTCGAATGGCTGTGGAGTAATTTAAAATCTCTCTTTTTCAGTTTGCAATATTATAAATATGATAATATATATTAGTATGTATATATATATTATATTATTATATGTATACATATATACATAGTATATTATTATTTAATAGAAAAAAGTTAAAAATACAATTTTCAAAAGCAATTTTTTTTTAAATTTCTTTATATGTTATATTTTTGCAGTTGGTGAATTGCACCATCTGCATAAATCCGCTCCTGGAATGGAAATAGAGAATCTGATCAATATTTTTTGACTGCAGTGGAAATCGAACCCAGGACCTCATGGTCAAGGTTTCTGCAATCTTAACCACTTGACCATTTCTGCTCCCTGTGATGTAATCAAATAGCTCTGAGGATCCAATAGTACTCTTGCTGCAGTGGTTACTGGACACCCAACAGCTGGGACAGTTCTGCTGCCCTTGGATACCGGGCTTGGATTTATATTCCTACCTACATGTATTATATCGCTCAAAACCTTTGACCATGTCTTAGTGGAGATTAGGTGCGTGGCTGAGTTGGAGCATTAGACTGAGTTAAGGGCCAAGTAATGTAAATTCTCAGGCTAAGAGTCATTGCCTGTTCTCTTCTTCTCACATGATGGCTACACCAACAGTACTGTAGTTGTCCCTATATTAACTGGCCACCCTCAACAACAATGTACCTAACTATGGATCCACGGCAACGATTAGCAGTGAATTTGATCTCTTCATGGGAAATTTATGCAGAGATCTAGTGTAATTAATTTCTTACGCTTGTTCTAATTCGCAGAAGTGTAATTCCTATTGCAGATAGTAGTGTATCTGTCTATTGCAGACAAGTTTATATGTATATAAATTGCAGATACATGTACCTTTGTATTTCAGATAAGTGCATCTGTCTATTTCAAAGAAACTTAGTTTTCTATTGCAGATAAATGTATATTCGCTGTTAGCGAGACAGGCAAAGGATCTAACAATGAGTTTATAGAGATTAGCGCCACACAGACCAAATTTGCTGCCAGTAGCAGTGTACTGATTGGAGGACAGACACGCAAGGTGACTAAAATCATGCTCTACACTCGGGAATGGCTGCAGAGAAACTACTTGGGACCTCTGGAGAGATTAGCTACAAGTTTAGGTAAACCCCTAGCCTTTCGCCCCAAAGCAAATTACGTTGTTATTATGAGTGGTCACAGCTACTTTCCTGCTCCCGTCAGCATAGAAAAGTTTTTACATTTTTGGAGTTTTCAAAATAATTGGAAGAGAGTAAAGTTTAAGTATAGAAGCCTTGATAAGCCTTAGAATAGAAGCCTTTGGAAACCTTTAACTATAGAGCTATAATACTATAACTATAGAACTTAAAAGTTCTGAAAACTTAGACCATTCAGCAAAGGAACAGCGACAGCTAGCAGTAGTTATCATCTCCCAATTACCCGCTTGACTTAAAAACAGCCGATATTGACCTACTGTCATCAATAAATATACCAGTATCTCAAGGTAACGGATGTCCCTCTATTCTGTTACACCTACATTAGTGCAGTGTCTTGGCCATTTCCCACTGTAATAGTAAATAGTAATAAAGGTTGCTGATGAAAGGGAAGGCTGTTGGTGAAAAAAAGTTAAAGCAGGAGAAAGATGCTCTAGATTTGGGGGTGGGGAAGGGGTACACCTTCCATCAGAACTCTCACAAATGTTGTATACAGAAACAGCTATGAATGTACTCAACCCCGACCAGTAGCCAAAAATCAGATTATGATCCTCAAGCTATTAGATATAGACTAAATACAGATATAGACTAAATACCAGAACTAGGTCACCAGTTTCAATTACAATATCTGTAGTTAAAAGATAGGCAGTCGGACTATACAGTTTATTATAGACTTTTCCCAAGAAAATTTCAGAGTTAGGCCTCCATAACTGCTCAACTTTCTTTATTTCTTTGTAGCTGCGGGTAATCAACCAGCACAGAGACAGATTCAAGCTCCTCAACAACAGCAGCAGTGGCAGCAGCCACAGTATATGGCTGCCCCTGCCCCGTACAATGTGGTGCAGCAGCAGCTGCCATATTATAGCTGTCATGAATGCAATGTGAGTGAAGTTATAAAGCCGCAATGCAAAAGCGCCACGTAAAGTCGTTATATAATAAAAAGTCTTACGGAAAGTAACAAAATGCTACAAGCTTTCATATAACTTTTGCAATGTAATAATGGTACTAATAAATATTGCTGTTCGACTGTCCATCTATTTAGACGATGACCACATAACATGTGATGTTGCTTAGGTATAGTTTTTTAGAGTGGCGGATATGACTTACATGTAGCTCTCAGTGCATTTCCACTTTGGACATGACCAACTAAGTCCAGAGAGATGGACATGACCAACTAAGTCCAGAGAGATGCATTGTCCAGTACATCTGGAGTAAGTGAGTGAGCGTTCCACTCACGACTTGTCCATTATAAAAGGATATGATTTTTAAGTACCTATGGTAATGGTACTGTTGCAATGCAAAGGATCTCATGCATTCCATGCCCAGATCTTAACAGACCCATTTTTAATTTTGTCAGAGACCACCTTTGTGATGTAAGATTTTGTTATAAAACTTAGTAATTTATTATCATTGGCCGTGACTTGGCAAAGATAAGCATCAATCATTTTGTATGGAGTTATAGTTGTATCTGAAAGTTTACATCCGACTGTTAATAGTAGAACAATCAGATCTATAAGATGTTTCATCATTAAAAGATGTACATATTTCATGTACAGATATACAATTAATATTCACTTACTTTTATGTAAATGTTTATGCATATTAGTTCACTGCTTTTTGTCTATCAAAACTTGTTCTATATTTTGCAGAGAGGAAACTTTCAAGATCACTATGGCTGCTGTGCCATATTTTGTGCTATAATTTTCTTTCCTATTGGTATCGCATGCTGCCTGGCTTTGAAAGAGCGCAAGTGTAACAACTGTGGGCATCAGAGTGGGTAAACACAAGATGCCAGGATAGCAAACAAACAGACACAAGACAAGATTGCCAACGTAGAGCTATGAGCACAAGTTTGTGATGAAGGACAACTTTAGCATTACTGTAGTAAAATTCAGCTACTCAATTATAGCAACAATTCCAGACATCTCAGATATCTGAGATCATCCTCTTTCATAATTATTTGTTTCCAAATACGTTGTTTAGGGCAAAGTGTTTGATGATAAAGTTATACACCAGAAGCTTCATATATATTTGGTAAATTAATAAACATTGACTAATGAATAAATAATTAATTCCTTATAATTAGTGCTGTAAATTGGTCGTGTTAATTAAACGATTAACTTGAACATTTCCAAAAATGATTAATTTCTAACAAAGATATAGGGCGAATTAATGCAGGAAGTAATTTTCCTAAAACTCTACATAAAAACACTAACTCTCTTTGAGAGTCGCTTTCATATTGGAAGTTGCTATGATGAGCATAGTTCGGAAAATGTGTCGTGTGAGAGTGTTAGCCTGTGATTTCATTGTGTGATGTGCGCGTGGCTACTCTGTGGGAACAAGTACAGAAAATGCTACATCCAGTCATGGCAACAAAATTGGTAGGAAAATTCTTGATCATTAGTATTATCTTCTTTATTGAGGTTTTCTTGGAAGTATTATAATTTGCAGACAAAAGATAACTTGTTGACTACGCATCCAGAGATTCTAATTGGCTGGTTGGTTAGCAGATATATTATGTGATCAGGTTCAATTTACAACTTGATTTGTTTGTAACTTTGGACTGTTTTTCAAATTCATTTTATTTAATAAAATAATTTAATTAACTTTCAATATTATTTTCCGAATCTTTTGTTAAATAACAAATCATTAATTATATCATGTGATAAAAGCATACATTCACAATTTAAATTTTGTTGTACTCTATCCAGTATGAACTTTCAAGTAGTCTACTTTCTGTTAAGTTAGAAGATTCAGCAGATAAAGGGCAGACAACCCCATATGTAATCTTTTACAAGGTATGCTTCAGTCATTAATGGCTGTGTCAGTCATGAAAACAGTAGATTGAGGGTGATTAACTGAAGATTAATTATCGATAAAAAAGTTGAGAGTGCCATGATTAATCTATTAAATTCTCAGACAAATTCACAGCACTTCATATAATCATTCTAAAATTAATTATGATGATTCTCAGGATTGTCATCATTACAATCCTGAAGACAGACGTAAAAATATAATTATGTAATAATATGTAAAGTAATATGGCCGAAACATGTGTTTTTATATGTACTTTTAACGATGCCGCTAGCTACTCTTTTTATATACAAGCCCAAATCAACATATTCAAATTATATATTGCACTATTTTTACCAGTTAAGTAAACATGAGTTTTTATGTGACAAACTGTTTTACCAGAGAGTACAAACACTAATGCTTTACCAGAGAGTACAAACACTAACGACAAATATATCTAGTGGAAATGACCAACCAACATTAATATATTACTACTAGCACTGCCCATCCAGAGTTCCTGGCCACAAAGTAGCACCAAGAGGAAGGACTGAACTTGAGTCAATGACTGCTCTATACCATTATCAACAAAAGTTATAAAGAAATTTACGTGGCACATTTTGAGATATGTATGGCCATGTATATAATTACATTATACATCTACATGTACATTTTAGCAAGCCAGCTCTCTCTTTAATTTTCAATTTGTTGTAACTAAAGTTCATTAATTATTGTCAACATTTTTCTTTCTACATGTATAATGCTTTTGTAATGCCCATGAACAAGGAATGCCGTTAGGGAATATGTTAACGAACATGTTATGGAATATGTTAGGGAATATGTTAGGGAATATGTTAGGGAACATGTTAGGGAATATGTTAGGGACACGTTAGGGAATATGTTAAGGAACATGTTATGGAATGTGTTAGGGAACATGTTAGGAATAAGACATCACTGTCTCCCATTTGTTGTTTTACCTCTTGATCTTTGGAATTGAGCACACAGACTAAATTATTGGATATTTCGCGGGTTATAAGCTCAGTATTTTAAATTAGTTTGATGCAAGGTGTCAACAACGCATAATTCTAGAAAAGATGGCATCATGGACGACGACGAGACGAAATCCATCATCAATGGTAATGGAAAATAAATAATAGTAAGAGCAAATTTCAAATAATATGAAATTACAAGCATGAAGAGATTTAGCGTTCATAATTATTACAAGAAACGCAATGAGTTGAACCGAATTATAGGAGTGAAACATATATCTTTCGTACATGTTGCGATCTTTTTGTGAGGAAGCGATATATCCATGCTATAATGTCTATGTAATCCATAGGAAAGAATAGTCAATGTGTAATTGTTTACTCCCATTCCCTTGAGTCACATAGGAGGAGGAGTACGGAGGAGTCCCATAGAGTAGGGTGACAACTGACAATGGCTACTTAGCCCTAGGCAACTTATAGGTGAGGTGACCAAAAATTAGAACAGTAATTGCGCTGCAAGGTCCACTACTTCACTTCAGTCAGGTTGCTGCCTAGAACAGTGGAGATGTGATTATGGAACCAGCCAATGGGCTGACACTCTGGCCTACTGCTGCACAGTAGGTACAGAGAGATGCACAAGTCTATTTGGTAAAGGTGCATGTAAAGGTAAAGGCTCCGAGCTCGTTTCTAATGGAGACCTAAACGGATCCAAAATGACATATGATCTGATCCATCCACCGAGCCGCTCGGAACAGTTGAACTTGTTCACGAGATCCGTTGTAAACGTCACAACATCTGCCCTTTAATTGGTTGCAATATATTTTGTTGACACAAATGGTTACTAACCATGCCCGTACCGTATATAACAGGATTCTTCGATTGGTTGGTTGATTTACACAGCGATTCCACTTTCACAATTTCTCTCACTACATGCTTTCTAAATGTTGCTGATTTTATCATCAAACCGAAGAGTGTGGATGATGCACTAGCGGTATGTCACTATCCCGGTCTGGAACCAGTTTGGACAACATCAGAACTCGTATTGGCAGTATTATCTGAATGTCTGGGTTAACCTTAAGAATACAAGCAGTTACAATGAATTGAATGAATAAAGTTACATTATTATGTATTTGTGTCCAGCAAACAACTGCCTCACTGACGAGCTCACATGATTCCGCAACTGGTGGAGCCGGCCGACACCCGGCAAGACTCTAAAAATAATGGTTTTCTGGCACAGACAGACGAAAGACTATTGTCTCTTCCGGATCGAAACATGCAATCAACAGAATAGTCCAAAGAGGGCGTAAAACCCTATATAATGAATGTTCCCAGTCAGGCCTGGCAGCCAATCTATTACAAATGATTATCGATTTTGCATTTATTCAACCTTTGTTATATAACTACTAAACAGTGCAGAACTTCCTTGTTGTGAAATAATCAAATACTAAAATGAAACTGCCGAATTCCAGCAAAAAATCAATACTATTAAAAAGAGGTGTACATCAGCATTTGATTATTGAGGTTCTGCAAAGCAGCATTCAGATTACAATATGGCAGCATTTATGGGACACAGAGAGTTGCAGATTAAAGACACTGGAACATCAGTGACAATAGCTAATAATGACAAGGCTAAGTTGATGTATTATCTGAACTGTAAGTAAGTGGGTGTACACAGGTGTAAGTGTAAGTGTATGTACACAGGTGTAAGTGTAAGTGTATGT